>JBBBVM010000091.1:0-270408 GCA_037355625.1 Petunia x hybrida | reverse complement strand
AATTACGCTAGAGACGAGAAAGTGCTTATAAACTCTCATAACACTGTATATGAATATAAATTTTCTCTGTTATAAGGACTTCGTATCAAAGAAGTGCTTGCAGTAGAGAAACTTATACTCTTCATACACAAAATGGTTAGGATAGATTAACAATAAGCAACCTTTACAAGAGGGATAATTTTAAGGGAGAGCAAGGAAAACTTCAAGTTGGAAAAAAGTTAAAATAAAATCATGGATAAGCAACACAGTGCAAGAAGCTTCGCTGCTATATACCTGCTCACTCGACCAGGTCCAATAAAAACAAGTGCAACATCACACCTATCTTATCCTTATAATAGAAGACAGTATTAAGTAATAATAAACTTAACTGATGGTTAAATCCTTCAACAATAGATGGTGCAAATTAGGATATGGTAAATATCATCTTTGTGGTCAGAGTCACTTGTTAAATGTATTGAAGAAAACAAGATTTAATTTAAGAAAGTCATAAATATGTATATGAATTAGAAAAATCTGCCAATATAATCCTACATAGTACGACCGATGCAGGTTGTGATAAATACTGCAACTTATGCAATTCCCATCACTTCACTCACCAATATCAAACAAGGATACTAGGACTAGTCATTTGCCTTAAATATTTAATAATAGTTCAATAATGATTTAAAAAGGATCGCCTTGCAATGTTCTGCAAACACGATCTATTTCAACAATCAATCATTCACAAGTTATTAAGCAGAGCAGATGGATGAATAAAAGGATTTGTGGTATATTTAGTTTGATTCAAAATAGACTAAAACAAGTATGTCAATAGAGCTCGCAAGCAAAGGGCTGCATAGATAAAATGTTGCAAGATGCATTACAAAATGAAAATGATTAACTTTCATAGATGTAGCTGAGCAGATTACCTTCTCTGAAAGATAATTAGCCCTTTTGCAAAAGATGATGCATCTCCAATCGAACGGTAAACAAGTAGAAAATGTTTCACCAATTCGGATTACCAACTTTTGAAGGAATGGAGCATATAAGGCCACAGCACATCACCCAAAATGACAAGCAAAGGCAATGACCGCTTTTCTATCTTTTCACAAATCCGAAATAAGTACTCCTTGTCCATTCAGATCAAATACTAAAACATTTTCCAACACCATGGTGGAGTCCTCACTCACCAATGGAGACTCTGTTCCTATTTCAAAACCAGGAGTTCCAGTATTATTGATCAGAATAAACATCTTAAGTAGCTTAAGCTCATAGTTTTTCTTGAAGAATTAGCAGCATCTTGTAATAACTTGCAAACCAATGCTTACAACTTTTGATACATTTTCCTTAAAATTCGTTTCCAGGGAATAATGCGATACAACTTAGAGCATCTGTTTGCCTTTATGTTTCCACCTCTCTCAAGCAAAAGCCAATCTTTTACTGAAATCCAAATCCCTCACATAACAACTGGAATCATTATTCATCATTTTCTTTTATAACTGAGAACATCCCGAGGGACAACGACCAACTGTTCGAGACACGGTGGATAATGGGCTCACCCCCTCTACCCTTTTCCACTTAAATTAAAGCTTGTCTGCGACAGGGTTGTATTCCCCAAAAATAGATCAGGCTTTACAATTAAATTTATATTTAGTTGAGTCTAAGGCGACCGTTTTATATCTTGATTTGATCGTTTAATATGCAATCTTACGCGAACGGATAGAGTATTGTTAAATGTTGTAGCTGGAAAATGATCCTGACTCCGATGTCAATAACGAAAATTCGATGACAAGTAACACAAATTCGATGTCGATTATGAGTTCGAATAATCCAATGCACAGAACAATGAATTGAACCGAAGCAGATGGCAGATTAGCAGCTTACGATGGAATGATATAATTAGATATGCAATTCAGAATGAATTCGATGATGCTAACAAATCAAACGATGGCAATGAATGCGATAATAACTAAGGTGAAGTAATTGATGATGAAAGATACGATGATAGGCAAACGCAATACGATTATACCCTATCGATGAAGTAGCAGTGTTTAATCGTTAATGACAAGTTCCTACCACTATGCAACAATTAACGATTTATGTTACGACCAAAGCAAATAATGATACGAATGAATAAACAATGAAATAAATAAAGCAGTAAAAGCTTATTGTATTTGATGAATCGATGGATGTTGCTTCGACGGAAAGAACAGATCTCCTTCCACGTTTGAGCTAACCGCGATCGAAACTTTAAGTACAATAACAGGCCTAACAAAATAGGGGGAGTGAACTAATTTCTTGGCGAATGATAGCTTTTGAGAGAAACGATATTGCTCAGATGAATATGTCCTCAAATGAGGATATGAGGTCCTATTTATAGGTTGAAGTGGGGGAGAATTCCAAACCCTAGCAGTCTTCCACTTCCCCACGTTTCTCTTCCCACTATTTGCACGTCGTCATCCACTCCACCAAACTCGCCAAGTCCGTTCCGATTTCTTAGGGATAAGGATCAGTTAAAGATTATCCACTATAAGACTGTCTTCGATTTATCCGATCACAACATTGCGTAACCAAACGAAACCAAACCGAAGCAGCTTCTTTCCGATCTCACAGCCTACGAAGTCAATTTGCAACTTGTACGCGATCGAGTTTGCTCCATTCGTAAACGAGCAGAAAATCGACCAATACAGATAGTCCCCCCACTTGCCAAGTGTGTTCGTAAAGCTTTTGGCAAGTGGTTCTGAATTTTTAGCGGGAAAATACGTGGCACGTTCGTGGCCCTCTATTTTGAAACGTCAAAACGTCGCCTCAACTTCCCATCGCCACACGTGTCAGGAATCGTGCGGGCAGCAATTTTCGACGGTTCCCAAGGCAATGATGGCCTTTCACCTTATAAATACCCACTTCAACACTCTCATTACAACTTTCCAAATTTTTCAACTTCTAATCCCCCTAAATCTCTCCAGTTCTTCAAGCAAAACCCGCGATTCTGTGATTTTGTTGTGTTGTTGTTTTTGAAGTTACCAGTTTCGTTTGTACATAAACTTTCTATGACGTCGTTTAATGACATCGTTTTTTATCATGATTGCATTGTTTTCGACTTCTCGAAGATGTTTTAATCGTTCGAATAATTTTAAAGTTTCAACGATATTCGTCGAATGAAATGATTGGGGCCCAATGTCAGCGCGTAGTAAGGAATGACGTCTCATTTTTACGTAATGCACTCTTCGAACATTTTCATGAGTTCGGAATGAGAATTTAACACTTGGTGAAAAAAAAAACTAGATGTAAAATCTGGTTAATATTCGGAACGATCGCATAAATCGAGCAAATGTAAAGAATGAGTATAACCAAAGTGTTGTGTTTTATTGAAGTAAACCGCTAATGGGTTTGATACATTTTGAGTCGTATGATACGATCGATTACAAGATGCAGCCGTAAGGCGCAGACATTGACCGCTATTGGATCGTTTACATAGGAATTTTTAACTAACTTGATTTCTAGCGAGCCCCGTACGAACGAACGTGGGACTTTTGCCTAATTTTGAATGAGTCCCCAGTTTGAGTGAACGTTGGAACCTCTGTCGATTGCTGAACGAGTCCCCAGTTCGAGTGAACGTTGGAACTTCTGTCGATTGTTGAACGAGTCCCCAGTTCGAGTGAACGTTGGAACTTCTGTCGATTGTTGAACGAGTCCCCAGTGTTGTCTTCGATTGATTCCGTTCCGATCGAAAGTCCCCGGTTACAGGGCAGTCCCCAGTATCTACCGATGATCCTCCATCCCCCCCAGTGTTTGGGTGCGAGGAATGAGTAGGCGAACACTGGTTCATTGACTTCGTTACCTGAAACGGAATCATTGGGAGACCAAAGCCAAGAAAACTCGTTATAGATGAAGACCACGTTAGAGTGTTCGTCAGACTTATCGACCCCGATCGGAGCGTTTTGCTCAAGTGTTCGTGGGTGATGTTTGTCATCATTCGATTCCAACTATGCCTATCATCTAAAAGCGTTAGTACCAAATAATTAATCAAACAATTTCTTCCGATGAAGGAATAATTGAAAAAATTGCGAAGTAAAAGTAAAGGCTGAGTGTTGATACCGCAGAACCTCAGAAATAGTACTTCTTCAATTGTGTGATATTCCAATTGAAGTCCACCGGTTTGGAGTCCATCGTTTCGAGCTGGTATGAACCTTTTCCGATCACTGCCTTGACGCGGAAAGGTCCCTCCCAATTCGCCCCTAGCTTGCCTTCGTTGGGCTCGTCCTTCTTTGGTCTCTTGACTTTCAGCACACAGTCACCTACATTAAAAGATCGATACCTGAGTTTTTTGTTGATGTAGTTCTCTGCCCTTTGCTTTTGTGCTTGTATCCGAACAAACGCCATATCCCTTTTTGCTTCGACCAGGTTCAGATCTACCAGCATGGCCTCCCTGTTAGCCTCTTCGGTGGAGTGGGCGAACCGAAGGCTGGGCTCTCCCACTTCCACCGGTATCAATGCTTCTGCTCCGTAGACAAGTGAGAACGGTGTTTCCCCGGTGCTGTGTTTCACCGTTGTCCGATGAGCCCACAATGCACCGGGAAGTTCGTTCGGCCAGTTGCCCTTTGACTCATCCATCCTTTTCTTCAAGTACTCAAGTATTGTTTTGTTGGAAGATTCAGCCTGTCCGTTTGCACTGGGGTGATAAGGTGTTGATGCAATTCGCTTGATCCCCCACTTTTCGAAGAAGGCCGTGATTCGTCTCCCCACGAACTGTTTACCATTGTCGCATGTGATCTCTTTCGGGATCCCAAAACGACAAATGATATTCTGGCGAATGAATTTTATAACTTCCTGTTCACGAATTTTAGCCAAAGCAATAGCTTCCACCCATTTAGAAAAATAATCCGTAAGAATTAATATAAATTTTACCCCACCGGGCGCTGTTGGGAGCGGCCCGACCAAGTCCATTCCCCACTTCATAAATGGCCACGGTGACGTGACCGAATGAAGTGGTTCTGCCTGTTGATGTATAAGATTTCCAAACCGTTGGCACTTGTCACATTTGCGGACGAATTCTTTAGCATCATCTGCGATCGTTGGCCAATAGTATCCAGCTCTTATGATCTTTCGAACTAATGATTTGCTGCCGGAATGATTGCCGCACTCGCCTTCGTGAACCTCCTTCAGCACATAGTTTTTCCCGTCTGGCCCCACGCACTTTGCCAAAGGACCGCCAAACATTCGCCGGTAGAGTTGATTTTCTACGAGGCAATATCTCGCGGCTTTGGCTTTAAGTGATCGGGCAGACTTTTTGTCATCGGGAAGAGTACCTGCCTGCAGATAAGACAAATATTTGCTTCTCCAATCCCAAGTATGATTAACATTGTTTACCTCTTTGATGCTCCGACTTAGTGGAGATTCGAACAAGTGAACCACTGTCTCATCGAGTTTTTCATCGATGGCCGCTGCAGATCCGAGGTTTGCTAGAGCGTCTGCTTCGATGTTTTCTTCCCTCGGTATCTGAGATATTTTCCACTCCTGAAAAGAAGTTAGAAAGTTTTGTACCTTTTCAAGCAACTGTTGCATCCTCGGATCTCGAACACAGAAATCGCCATGGATTTGGTTTACCACCAGTTGGGAGTCACTTTTGATGTCTATTCGTTCCACTTTTAAGTCCTTTGCGATCTTTAAACCTGCAGCGAGGGCCTCATATTCGGCCTCGTTGTTAGTTTTTGCATGTAACTTGATCGCGTACCTGAGTTTCTCACCGGACGGTGCTATCAATAGGATTCCGAGGCCAGTTCCTTTGACGTTGGAAGCTCCATCGGTGTACATTACCCATACTCCGGGGTCTGGATCTCTCATCATCAATTCTTCCCTCCTTGCTTCCGGTAAGATATTAGCGCTAAAATCCGCTACAAAATCGGCTAAAACTTGAGATTTGATGGCGGTACGAGGCTGGTAAGTGATATCGTACTCACTCAGCTCGACCGCCCATTTCATTAATCGACCAGAGAGATCTGGCCGATGTAAAATATTTCGTAATGGGAATGTAGTAATGACAGAAATTGAATGACATTGAAAGTAAGGCCTTAATTTTCGTGCAGCAGTGACTAGTGCAAGTGCTAGTTTTTCTAGATGTGGGTACCTTGTTTCGGCATCTAACAGTGTCTTACTAACATAGTAGATAGGAAATTGATTACCTCCATCTTCGCGAACGAGAACAGCACTTACAGCGACATCGGAAACAGCTAAGTAGATCAGCAGCATTTCCCCTTCAATTGGTTTTGACAGGAGTGGTGGATTGGAAAGATATTGCTTCAGTTCCCGAAGAGCTTTTTTGCATTCTGGAGTCCATTCGAAGCCATTGCTCTTCCTCAGCACTGAAAAGAACTTATGACATCGTTCTGATGACCTCGAGATGAACCTGCTGAGATAGGCCACTCGGCCGGTCAGCTGTTGAACTTCTTTCTCCGTTGTCAGGTCCTCGGGAATGCTTTCGATCGCTTTGATCTTGTCAGGATTTGCTTCGATTCCTCTTTGCGATACGATGAATCCCAAGAACTTACCGGATCCAACCCCGAACGCACATTTCTCTGGATTCAATCTCATGTTGAAACGCCTTAAAATTGTAAAAGTTTCCTCTAAATGACTTAGGTGATTTCCCCTATCAAGAGATTTGACCAACATGTCATCGATATACACTTCCATGGTTTCCCCGATCAAATCTTTGAACATAGTGGTGACCAGACGCTGATAGGTAGCGCCGGCATTCTTAAGACCAAAGGGCATGACTGTATAGCAATAAGTCCCCATGTCTGTGATAAACGATGTCTTCTCTTGATCAGCTGGGTCCATTGATATTTGATTATAACCCGAGTAAGCGTCCAAGAAACTCAACATTTCATGCCCTGCCGTGGAATCGATTAGTCGATCGATGTGAGGCAATGGGAACGAATCTTTTGGACAAGCTTTGTTGAGGTCGGTATAATCAACGCATACCCTCCACTTGCCGTTTTTCTTGGGTACCACCACTGTATTCGCAAGCCACTCCGGATATTTTACTTCTTTGATGAATCCATTTGTTAGAAGTCTCTCAACTTCATCGTTTATTACTTTCCTTCGGAATCCTCCATTCGGCCGTTTCTTTTGCTTCACCGGCCGATGTTTGGGATCGACGTTTAACTTGTGTGTGGCGACCTTTGGATCGATCCCTACCATATCTGCATGGGACCAAGCAAAGCAATCAGAGTTATCCTTGAGGAAGGATATGATTTTTGCTTTTACTTCGTTGTCCAGTTCAGCTCCAACATAGACTTTTCGATCAGGATTGTTGTCGAATAATACAACTTCTTCTAGTTCTTCTATCGTAGAGTCTCCAGCTTTTTGTTTATATGGTTCTCTCACGCATGGTGGAACCTGTGCGAAGTCGCCTTCGACTTCGGATTCCGGTAGCTGCGTTTGATCGCACAGCGGAGCCGAAGTGAAGCTTCCGTTCACAGATCCCACTAGCTTGCATGGTGAAACCTGTGCGAAGTCGCCTTCGACTTCGGATCCCGGTAGCTGCGTTGGATCGCACGACGGAATCGAAGTGAAGCTTCCGACCACGGGTTCCACTAGCTGTGATTGCTACAATCGAAAGCCTTCCTTGACAGCTACTGAGTAACAGTCTCGTGAAGCCTGTTGCTCGCCTCTGATCTCACGAATTCCCCATGGAGTAGGGAATTTCACAACTTGATGTAAAGTCGATGGAACTGCTCCCATAGCGTGGATCCATGGTCGACCCAAAATCACGTTATATGCCATTTCACCCTTCATGACCTGAAATGACGTTTCACTTTCTACTCCTTCTGCATAGGTCTTGATCATAATTTCTCCAACGGTCACTTCACTTGAGTTGTTGAAACCTGACAGGACCGTCGAGCGAGGCACAATCTTATCACTCAGCTGTAATTGTTCAACCACTCTTGCATGTATGATGTTAACCGAACTGCCAGCATCGATTAACACCCTTTTCACGTCGGCATCGTCGATCCTTGTTGTTACCACAAGTGCATCGTGATGGGGGTGAATCCTTCCATCGAAGTCAGAATCCCCGAAGATGATCTCATCGGTCATGTCATCTCGCGTTCGCTTGTCTCGTGTGAAAGAGACTTTTGCATATTTCTTCGTAGTGTAGGTTACTCCACAGACACCATCTCCTCCGGTAATGACATTTACCGTTTTCCTGAGGGCAGGAGGCTTTGGCGGCTCATCATCTTTCTTCTTATTAAAATTGTTTCGTCCTCTCTCAGTCAAGAATTCGACCAAGTGACCTTTCTCCAAGAGGCTAGCCACTTCGTATCTCAATGCTTTGCATTCTTCCGTCGTATGGCCGAAGTCATGGTGAAATGCACACCATAAAGCCTCATCCCTGGTATTTGGGTTCGACTTTATGCGACTAGGGAACTTCACAACTTTATCCCCCATCCCTTTCAAATGATTCACCAGATTTGGTGTCGATATGCAAAAATTGTATTCCGTCACCTTTGGAGGTAGTGGCCGATCTCTTGGAGCCGAGGATGTGTTCGGCTGTGCTTTCTTCGGCTGACTCTTTGAGCTACCAGCTTCGTGGTTGTTGCTCCCCGTTCGTGGGAAACTGTAGGGCCCCCATCGTTGGTCCCTATAGTCTCTCCTGTCATTATCAACTCTCCTTGCCGGCCGATCATAATGATAATTATTTCGGGCTAGCTGCAATTCTTCCTCCTCGGCCCTGATCCTTGGCTCGCACTCACGGTACAATACATCGAAAGTCCATGCATCGATCTCCCTGAGGCGATCCTTCAACTTCCTTGCCTCAATTGAGTCGTTGCGCAAGTTATTAGCAAAGGTCAAACATGCCCACCTTTCTTCGAGGTTCGGTATATGAATCTTCTCATCGTTAAATCTTTTTAGAAATTGTTTGATGGTTTCCCCGGGTCGCTGCCTCACGTTCAAGATGTCTTCGACCCTTGGTGCTATCTTTTTCGCTCCAGTATATGATCGAATGAACTTTGCAGACATGTCATCGAAACTTAATATTTCATTTTCGGGAAGCTGCAAATACCACTTCAGCGCTGCTCCCTTCAATGTCTCACAAAACTTCTTAAGGCTGACCGAATTGATTTCCTCCGAAGTCAAGTCGTTGGCCTGAACCGCAACCGAAAACATATCAATGTGATCCCTTGGATCTGTAGTTCCATCGTATCTCAAGCTCTCTGGTAATTTGAAAGTTTTTGGTATGGGTAGTGGGGCCGCACTAGCTGGAAAGGGACGTTTTGAGATCGATTTTTTAGTGCCCTCGTCAGCTAACTTCGGAACGCCTGGTAATTTTTCCATAAATGACTTAATTTCGCTGAATTTCTTGTCGATGTTGTCGTTCAACAAGGTTTGCATTGTCGCCATCATTCTTACTTCTGCTGTGACCGAGGCCGGAACTCCCATGGCTTCGGCAGCTGTACCCGATCCTCCAGATCCGACCCCCGCTGCAAGTCCCCCTGTTACGGCGCCCTGAGGAACCGAAGTCGGAATGCTTGCTGGGGGTATGATCGGAGAAGTGGATGCTTTGTTTCCGATAGAATTAGATAGTGCCTTCAGCTGTTCTTGTATCATTTCGAACTGAGCATCGTGCCGCCTCAAATACGCAAACAATGCTGCGTTTGCGCCTCCTGACTCAGTTTCGACTGCAGGTTCCTTGCCCGAACGCCTTGCTTGGCGTGCGTTCAGCTGTGAACCAGTAGGAATGTCGTCGTGAGTTGGATCCTGTTCGTTGTTGGTAGATTCATCGACCGCTTCAGCATGGGCCGGAACAGGAACCCCGTCATTGGGATTGAGCTGCTGTTGACCGTTCAGAGCGTCGATGTTTCTTTGATCTGCCATTTCAAGACAAAAGAGCAAACGTAAGTAGTATCAAACGATTCAAATTTCGGAATAAATCGATTGCCTAGACCCCACGGTGGGCGCCAAACTGTATTCCCCAAAAATAGATCAGGCTTTACAATTAAATTTATATTTAGTTGAGTCTAAGGCGACCGTTTTATATCTTGATTTGATCGTTTAATATGCAATCTTACGCGAACGGATAGAGTATTGTTAAATGTTGTAGCTGGAAAATGATCCTGACTCCGATGTCAATAACGAAAATTCGATGACAAGTAACACAAATTCGATGTCGATTATGAGTTCGAATAATCCAATGCACAGAACAATGAATTGAACCGAAGCAGATGGCAGATTAGCAGCTTACGATGGAATGATATAATTAGATATGCAATTCAGAATGAATTCGATGATGCTAACAAATCAAACGATGGCAATGAATGCGATAATAACTAAGGTGAAGTAATTGATGATGAAAGATACGATGATAGGCAAACGCAATACGATTATACCCTATCGATGAAGTAGCAGTGTTTAATCGTTAATGACAAGTTCCTACCACTATGCAACAATTAACGATTTATGTTACGACCAAAGCAAATAATGATACGAATGAATAAACAATGAAATAAATAAAGCAGTAAAAGCTTATTGTATTTGATGAATCGATGGATGTTGCTTCGACGGAAAGAACAGATCTCCTTCCACGTTTGAGCTAACCGCGATCGAAACTTTAAGTACAATAACAGGCCTAACAAAATAGGGGGAGTGAACTAATTTCTTGGCGAATGATAGCTTTTGAGAGAAACGATATTGCTCAGATGAATATGTCCTCAAATGAGGATATGAGGTCCTATTTATAGGTTGAAGTGGGGGAGAATTCCAAACCCTAGCAGTCTTCCACTTCCCCACGTTTCTCTTCCCACTATTTGCACGTCGTCATCCACTCCACCAAACTCGCCAAGTCCGTTCCGATTTCTTAGGGATAAGGATCAGTTAAAGATTATCCACTATAAGACTGTCTTCGATTTATCCGATCACAACATTGCGTAACCAAACGAAACCAAACCGAAGCAGCTTCTTTCCGATCTCACAGCCTACGAAGTCAATTTGCAACTTGTACGCGATCGAGTTTGCTCCATTCGTAAACGAGCAGAAAATCGACCAATACAAGGGTTCAAATCCATGATGTGTGTCTAACCCACACATCACAAGCTAAACTCTTATCACTACGCAAACCCCTGGGGGCAATCATCATTCAGCCATCGACCACTAATTTACCAAAATCTGCCAATCTAAACCAACATATCACATAATAACAAAAGAATAAGAAAATCACTAGTTTGGGAGGTAATTTGTTGCATTGATGTGTTCAAATGCAGTATGCACTAAAGGAAGATTCTGTTCATCCACCACACAGAAAATAAATTGGAACGAGCTCCCAATTAATCTCAGCTATAATTGAGTTCCCTGGCAAAATAGGAAATAGGTGATGGCAGTACAATTTGTCTAGCACATTTATGATTCCCAGTTGAGTTCAAAGAGGTAGGAGCCAAAATCATAGCACCACTCAGATTAGGATTGTCTCTGAAGCTGGCATGTTCTAAGTAACCTGAACAACCTGCCCAGATTTTTCAAATTGTGGCGCAACAACCACAGCTTGTTGATGCTATTTCCTTGATTTCCTTAACCTGAAAGCTGTAGCCTCCAAATTTCGTCAGTGAAACCTAGATTAACCAGGTTTATTTTCCTGCTGCTCATCAATATCACAGACCTTGGAGCCACGATCAAAGCTCAGCCACCCTGATTTGTCCAGCCTTCAGCTTGTGAATATTTAGATAATCCTCACCATTTTTCAACTGCACAGATTGCACAAGATTCTTTGATCTGGTGCAGCATTGTCTTATGAAGCTGCTTAGCATTCAAAAAGTCCCCCATATCCCCTTGAAGCTAGTCATTATATTTTCCAGCAACTCCATCAATTCCCAACACCATCTTGATCACTTACCATTGCCTTTCCCACAATCAACCCCCCCTCTTCTCATCATGCCCTTGATGTTTGCAATAGGTACAATAGTGTGGAAGTTTATCATCATAAACCAATTATTGCCAATTATTGAAAATGTTCAAGAACTTTTCCAGCTTTCTTATCCGCATAGTGTAACCTAATTAGTTTAGTATGTTTGTCCAGCTAGTCGAGCACCACCTTACCTGTTGCTGTACTTGGCCTAGAACGATCTTGAGTAGCTTTATCTACAATAGGCTTTGCCAGGCACCAACAGCTGAAGCAATCGATAAAAGAGATCTCATGGCAAAAAGGTTAGGCGGCAGATTTGGAAGTGAGATCCATGCCAATGTTCTTTTATGTTTCTTCCTTGGGGTTAAACCATTGAGTCCATGGAAACACTCTAAATTGATAACCTTGCTCACCATTCAACTGAATATAACCCAATGATTTCGACAGAACATGCACATAACCTGACAAACATATGTCTATGTTCCAATTGACCTATTAACCAATTACCTTTGATATCAAGTTTGTCTTGGATCAACTCGTGTAACTCTAGAATTCAGGCCTTCCATAGAAAATTTCATAAAAGCAGCGTTGATGTAAACCTTCTCCATGAATAAATTGATGAATTGGTTTCGATTGTGTTTTGGTATAGGTTTGGTACATGATTTAGGCATAAGAAGCTTAGAGGAGGCTATCCCACAACTTGAAGCTGAGTAAAACACTCGAACTGTCTTTTCTTCTCCTTTTTTACTTCACCAATAAGTGTTAACTAAGTTCCACTAATCCTTGCATGGTATGATGAATTAGTTTCTAAAGTAAGAATAACCAATAGGTAGCTAGTAATCAGTCCAGCTAGAATAACACATGTTATTTTACCACTGATACCTGATCCAAAGTCGACGAGACAGGCACTTTCTGCAGCTTCATTTCCTAACCTTGAGAGGATGAGCCACTAGAGCTAGTTGCAGCTTGTTCTTCCAGCTTGGGACGTCCCTTAACTTGCACGCTTCCTCGAGTATCTCCTTCTTCAACATTTAACATTAGACATTTTCAGCAGCTCTTTCCTCCTCAATTAGCACCTTGATAAATGCTACTGCTTGAGAGCCTAGGAGAAACATATCTGGAAAGCATTCTGGGCTACTACATCTCATAGTGGTCTTCTCAAAATGGTCATTGTAGTTATATGTCGGAGAGACAATTTTAATCTAGATAGAGTATCTGCATCTTTGATGTAAAAATAATGCTATTAAATTCTGTTTTGTGTCCTTAAGTGCTCACATGACAAAATTCTATTAGATTTAGCAGACTCTTTTGCATATTCTGTAAGATTTAGCGTTTGGACTAGAAGTGTAAACATTAATGACCATTTACGTATAGGGCTATATATCAAGGACCATTTTGGTTTTTTTTCCCCTTAACCATGGATCAAACAAAAGCATCCCTTTCACTAAAAAATATAGAAAAGCAAGCTACATCTAACTATAACTCTGAATTAACACGATATAAGTTAAAACAACAACTTTAGATAACAATGACATCGAGTTCCAGGATAACAAAAGCGTAAGCTCTAATTTGATGAAAGTTTAGCATCAACAAAAGAGTAAACCATACACGAAATTTAAAGTTACTAAACAGCAAGATTTGAATTCTCTAGACAAAATATGATTACACAAGATCTACCATAACAAACAAGTGAACAACTGTGATCCTCATATCCAGTCCTGCTCTTGTAGCTTCAATGGCAAAAAAACATCAACAAGATACGTACTCCCAAAACAACAGAGCGCCTCCATCTCACACATCTGCATAGTCTTCACCATCAAATTCAACTCCTCAACCCACCCGGGGTTCTTCTTTGCAAAATCCTCGTTCTTCAACAAATCAGTCACAATCTTAACATCATTTTTCTTCATACGCAGCCTAATCTTATTGTTCTTTGGAAATTCATACTTATCCAAATCGCTCGGCCTAATCCCGAGCCAGAAATCAGCACCATAGGCTAATATAACAGTGAACTCATTAGGATCACAACCTCCCAATGCAAAGATGGGCAAATTCAAGTGCATCTTTATCTTGTTAAAAAACAACTGAGTCCCCTGGTCTAGTTGGCCGAACGGGGCGTGCACAACGATACAAGGAAATCGATCATAGAAACTTTCTTGAGAAAGACTCATGAAAGCCCAATCATTGGTAACCAACAAAACAAACAGTGCATCGCTCTTCATATCGGTTATACCCCTGGGGATAAGTCGGCCGAAAGGTGGGGAATTAGGTCTCCCAGCGGGTCCCACTTTAGCACAATCAATCGTCCGACCATCCGTACAAAAAGTCAACCTACCAACGACCATACTCCTTGAACAAATGTCATCTTCTATTTGGGAAGTGCAGGGTGCGGGGGATTTGAGGGTTTTTAGGGTTTCGATGATGTCGGAATCAGGTTTTAGCTTCCTCCGCTGCGCCATTGCTACCTTCTCCCACGGCGCCATTGCTAAAAACGAGGGAAAATACAGACTGGTGTCAAGGGACCCTCCTATTTATAGTAAGAGGGAACAAAAAAAACCCTTTATATACACGGAAACAACTCCAAATTCAAGAGGGGAAAAAACTCTCAAATTCAAAAACGAAAAGTTTGCCCACTTTTTCAAACAAGGAAATTAATTTTCCTTAAGCTTTAGGGATAGAATATATATACGCTCAAACAAGAGGAAATCAGCAAGGTTAAAAAATGTCTGAGGTTGTTAGAATTCAAATTTGAGTTGAAAAGCAAGGAAAAAGAGGGAAAACAAGTATGTATACAATGAATAAAACTGAAAAAATTGAGTGTACATTAAAATTGAATGTAAAGATTATGTATACGTGAAGTGATGGTTTTATACACTAGGAAATCGTGTATACACGCTACGTATTAATTTGGTATATTATGGCTACAAAAAGTAAGGGATATTGAAAAATAAAGGACATGAGTTGACTTATTGTTTTATTAGTAATTATCCAAAAAAAATCTGTTAGAAAAGATATTACTAATATATTACTCACTCCGTCCAGAAAAAAAATGGCCTAGTTTGACTGACCACGAAGTTTATGAAAGAGAGGAATATTTTCTAAACTTGTGGTTTATAACAAATCATAAAAAATTATTTGGTTGTGAATTATCTCATAAAATAAAGTATTACTAAATTTATAAAATAGAAATTTTTTATAGGACGGACTAAAAATAAAATGTGGTCATTCTAGTGGGCAGGAGGAGTATTATATTCAACAATACAATCAAACCTATTAATAACTAGTATATTCTTAAAGTATTTTGGGTTCATGTCAATTTAGCTTATTTTCTAATGGGACTTGCTGATATTAAAAATGAAGCGAAGCTTGCCCAGCTGTACAAGCCAAACGAGGCGTACATTTTCCACATCAAAATCACTTGACGACATGAGCTTAAATATTTTCAAAGCATTCTCGTGTATAATAGGCATAATTTTTATTTTAAGCGAATATCACCAAGCTCATAGTTTAGTGACAAATTTTATTAATAAAATCAAGCATAAATAAGTCTTTACAATCCAAAATAAAAATAAACAACAACTTGTGAAAATTAAATAAAGTAACTAGTGCACTCCTATGTACTTACTCTTGTAAACTATTTCCCCAATTGGGTTGAACATGATAACATGTTAATACCACCAATATGAAGACATAATTAACAAAAGCAAAGTACTTAACATATTGTGCACTAGAGTCTAAAAATGAATTGTAAATGATTTAATCTATGTAAATAAGTAATGTACAAGTGATGTCCACTGTTGTCAAGTAATAAATTGGCTCGTGCAACGAATAAACAACCCACTGCACAAGCAAACCTGTAAAGCAAAACCTTGTCCATCCAAAGCAATTTGCAATATACCAGGGTAGCTGCTACGAAGTAATTGGACCTCAAGAGAAGCGGAGCCCAAGCTAAGAAACGGGAAGCTCCTGTAGCAGCATATAATGAAGCAAAGATCCCCATGTGAAGTTCCCAACTTAGCAAGGACCCCACTGCTTCATAAAAGAGTAATATAACATGGCAAAGTGCAAAAGAGTACCCCAACGAGCAGAGCAATGACGAGATTGTCACCAAAATATGCACAAATTGACGGACAATTACCTGAGCACAAATAACAAGACCAACGATCAAGAGCACAAAACAATTGAAAGATGTAAATAATAAGCTAGCTAGCTCGTGCAATGAACAAGCAGCAACATTGAAAGCTCTTACATAGCATAAGCAGCCTGCACCAAAGAGAACCACGTGCAATGTTGCATAGCAGGCAATACCAATAACTTGTCATAGCTGTACCAAAATAGAAGACCAAGGGAAGAAAATATGCAGCTCCTAAACGTAATACCAAGCCATCCTCAACTCCAAAGAATACCCAAGATATTTGTTGAGGTAGACTGTCCAGAAACAATGGAAATCCACTCCAAAACATGAAGCTCCATCGATTGTAATTCAACACAAACGCGACCTCCTGGAACAAACTAATCCACAAGTAAGCAGCTTCTTCAAGGTTGAGGATTCTGCATACTCCATGCCTCACAGCTTGACCATGTATAAATGTATAACAAAGGTAATAAACTTAGGTCCAACCACATCACGAGTAAAGGAAAATCTGAAGCAACGAAAAACACAAACACAACAAGCACAGCGTCCAACGCGTCGCCAATGCTGCCTGCCATGTACGAGAAAATCCCTGGCTCCAAAAAATTCCAAGAAACTGTTCCAATGATCCCACACCAAGTTGAAGAAGCAAAGCAAAGAAGAAACACGTTGTACGTCGACCTCATGAGCAAAAGCAAAACAGTGCCCAATGCAAACAACATACGACACTGCCTCCAAGCACTAAAATCCTCTTCAAGCAGCTGCAGCACCCAACGATTTAGATGTAGGGGAATGGTGACTTCCTGGAACTGTTGTACTTTATGCACCTCCTAGAGACACTAGAAGGGGTTGAATAGTGTCCTCCGATTTTCGTTGCAAGAACCTTGTTCTTCTGTAGTAGAACATGGTTCTTCAGTTCTCTTTTATGCAGCCTTCTACTTCAGAACACACTTCAACACATACACCAAAGACACGAGGATTTTACGTGGAAAACTCCTGGCTCAAGGGAGAAAAACCACGACCCACACTCTGGGATTTTGAAACTGAATCCACTAACACAAGAGCAAAGTTTCTGATTACAAACTCTGCAACCAAGGGGCTACACTCTAGACCCTAAACACTAAATAAAGCTACACTCTAGCTTTTCTAGTTATCACAAAGGTTTTCACCTAATACATATGCTTCTGAAATAAGCAGATAGGTAAAGAACAATAACAGCTTGATAAGACGACAACTTATAACTCGATGAACCTAGACATAAAATCTAGACTCGATACTCTGCATGCAACTAAGTTGTCTTCTCCAGTTTTTCACGTAGATAGTTCTCAGATCGCCTTTGTATGCTCTCCACTCTCTATATGTGAATAACTGATTTCGGCTGTCTCTTCTACTTGTTTTTATACGAGTCTTGCAACCCTAATTGAGTCCTACTGGGAATCCTCTTAATTATGGTAAGTTGAGATTCGCAGTAACTCTTTTCCATGTTGAAGTCTAACTCTTGTCCACACTTCAAAGACACAGCCTGGACACCGCCTCTTTTAGTCTGACTAGGATATGTCTACAACCACGCGCCACTACTCCTAGTTCCACAGGGATTTGCAACCCGCAATCTTTTCGATCAAGCGTGCCCTTCATCTCAAGGACTAGGTTCTTCTCATGAACCTCAGTGTCCTTCCTGTTTGTCATGCTTCAAAACCAGCTCTCAACAAATTCCCCCTTTTTGATGATGACAAACAAATGTTGCCCACGAACCTGAGTACACATATCCAAAAACAAAAAAAACAAAAGTAACAGAACAATAAAAACGGATGAGTTAGGTCACAAACACCCCAACATTCCTTCTTCCCCCTTTTGGCATCATCGAAAAGATTCAAAGACCTGCAGGAACCTGTCAGTTTAATCTAGACTAGAGCACAAGGCACCTCATCAGTGTCAAAAACACAGGTATATCAAAATAAGGGCCCAACAAGGAACCCAAATACTTAAGCAAGAAACAGTCATAAACATGAGAAATTTAAAATCATCATCCAGAGTGTGACAGCAGCACACTCCGTTAATAGTTACACAACCAAATTTAAATTGTCTTAATCATCCACAACATGCAATCAAAGGAGAGTAGGAAGGAGTAGAGATCAGGTAGAGTAGGAAGGGGTAGAGATAGGAGGACAGGACTGGAAGAATCACAGCTGAAGGTTGAAGTGTTTGACAAGTGCCTCAAGTTGCTTCGTATTCTTGGCCCTCTCCATCACCAGCTCGGCCTCATACTTGTGGCAGTCTATCTTCAAACGATCAATTTCTTGATCCTTCACCTTCAACTGTCTGTGCAGCTCTGCATTTTCTTCATTAACTTCAAGAACCATTTTCTCCAGTTCCTGCACAGCACCAATGGCCTCATCAGGTCCATATTCTTCACTGTCCTCTTCTTGCTTCTGCTTTACCTGCATTGGCCTTTTGGAAGCTCTGCTTTCTTGAAAGAAGTCACAGTTTTTAAGCCCATTAATCACAAACCTTTGATGGATAGTTGGCTTCTTCCCTGCTTCTAAAGGCACTCCAAAATGCTCAAGAATCTGATGGATGATGTAGGAATGCACAAGAGAGTGTGGCTTCTGATCAGTATCACAGATTCTCTTCATGTGCCTAATTATGAGCCCGGGCAGATTAATCTTCACCCCTCTGTCCATCAGATCCATATATGTCAAGTCAAGAGCACTAGCCTCACAATTTCTTTCACCCCTAGGCAGAAGAAACCTATGCACAAATTCAAATAGCAGCTGATGTGCAGGTTCCATCTCCTTCTTCTCAACCTTCCTCTCCTTCCTTAGTCTGGGTTTCCCCGAGGCAGGAGGGCCACCACCCCGGCTTTATGGAAGTAAGGATAATATAGAGAGATCAAATGTTGGAAGGTGAAAGGCAGCCCAGCTATGTCACTCAAATACTCGAGGGCTTGGACGACCCTCCAAACCTCGGGCCCAAGTTGAGCTAAACAAAGGTTGTAGGATCGGCAAAATGCGTCAATAATGGGATGCACAGGCAAGTTAAATCCTATGGTAAAGGGGTAGGTGAAAACTGAAGAGTACCCCTCGACATGCGTAGAAACAGCCGAATCCGGCGTCGAGATCCTAATTTCCACTTCGGTTCCCCACCGACAGTCAGCCCGAACAGCCTCAAGCTTGTCCTCGGTTATAATGCTCGGGGTAACGTGGACGGGAATATTCCTTTTCTTCCCCTTCTGAGCATCGGACTGAGCATGAACCTTCAAGTCCTTGTCATTGTTGAAACTTGAAGGAATAACCAACCGAGGATCAATCTCAACCTCGAGAGGAATCTTCCTCTTCGACTTTTTCGATGGGCCAGCTTCGGTCTCTCCTTTTGGACCACTTGTCCCACTCACTTCGGCCCCACCTACCGAGCCGCCCGCCTCCTTGGCTCTGGTGACGTCATCACCTTCGACGTCACCCCTGTCCATGTCGCGATCGTCATCGCCCACGTCAAGCTCAACTTCGAAGCTGACCTCCGCTGTGTCGCGACCAACCCTGGCCTTGCTCCTTTTAGGGGCAGGAGCCGCAGACGTGGCCTCGCCACCAGCTCCCGCTTCAACCACCTGCAATGGCGGCACAGAGGTGATCGCCTCATCATTCATGGCCATGGCGGCAAAACGCTCCGCCCTCTCACCAGAATCACTTGAGCCATGACCAAAGTTTGTAGCAGACATAGTGATAGTCAAATAGGGGAAAAGATCAAGATCAGAAAGGCAGATTGGGAGAGTGAAGAAATTGTTTCTTTGAAAATTCTGGTTAGTGTCGAGATTTCAAGTGAAGTAGAAGGAAGTGAAATGAGGTATTTATAGGAGTCCTTACACATGCAAGTTGGAGAAGCAATGATGACTGTAACGTTGGAGAAAACAAAAAGACAGCGCGACCATTCGGTGACCTATCAACAGCCGCCACGTAACGCGGAGCGGCAACCCGACAGTCGTGCAGCTTTTGAAATTCTTGGATAGGGTTCCGCCACGTCGACTTCCCGCTTGAATTCATTCCACTCCTCGGCAACCTCGGCGTTCATCCGAGGAGTGGGGGGACTATCTGTATTGGGTAAAAATTGACGTGCTCGGTCAGCACCTCAGAATGGTGGACCGAAGAGAAAGCGAGCCGACTCTCCGAAGAGAAGTGATTAAACCCGCGACTAAGTCACCGAAGTCAAGTTCTAACGCCGCTACCGAAGCCGAGTTGAACGTCTAGCTTCGGTGACACGTCCTCCTATCCGAACAGCAAGGTCAAGTCACCGAAGCCTTGTGACCAGGCTTCGGCAACCACCTCGGTTCCAGCGGCTTTGCAGCCCACTACTTTGCCCCCACTAACTCCTCCATTTAATGACCAGATCGTGGGAAGATGCACTAGCTGATGGTGGAGAACGTGGGCAAGGCCTTTAGGCCTATAAATAGTAGATCATTTTGTATCATAGGCATCCAGAAATTTGTACTGAAACTCTGCCCAAATTTGTGCTCACAATCATATATAAAAATACAGTTATTTTTCCGCATTTATATCTTTTTCGTGTGTTTGTTCAACTTTGATACGAAGAATTGCTTATATTCGAATCCAAATTCGATTTGTACTCCTAAACTGATTTAGGCCCATACAACCCTATATTTTCTTCTTCCTTTATTTTGGTAATTAACACTCAATATTGTCAAAAGGTTTTACACTTCGGCAACTGATCGTATTGGTTTGAGTTGAACTGTTTAATTTTGTTACCAAAGAGTCACATGTTTTCATTTTCAAGTGTTTGAACGTTTTGTAACTGTTCAATAAGATTACTGGGAAAGTTCATTGTACACGAGAATTTATAACAAAGCTAAAAACAATATCATAGTTGATCCAATTTAAAAGAATCTGCCAAAGTGCCAATAGCTGCTAGTATTTGGGTGACAGGACAAAAGACCAATATAGCCAAAAAATGTACACACTCATTTCTGTTACCACTATATACAGAGTTGAAACTGCAAGTCCCGATTTTTATATAAGAAGCCTGATATAAGTAGAAGATGACGTGCTAACTCTTTACATGCTCGAAGTGGCAAAACCAGAACTTTCGCTAAGGGTGTTTAATATATAAATTATATGCATAAAAAGTATATTCGACTTATATACACTGAATAATTTCTAGTAAAGGATGTTGTGTTTAACTGTACACCCTTTAACCATTCTTCACTAGCTGTAGCTCCACCCCTGCATGAGAAACTCTTAAACCCTTCAAGAACCATCTACTGGAACTTCTAATTATGAGAGACGTATACAACAGTACATTTAAGAAGTGTGTGTATATCTGTATGCACTCATATATGCATTGGCAGGTGCATACTGACTCGATTAATTAGCTTGTACACAGCAAGCACTCAAGATATCTTTTATATCTGGATCATCTCCTGCTTCTTTGTCCTGTGAAAATCAGGCAGATAATTGAAACAAAGAATTAAGTGAAGTTTCATGGGATAAAATCAACTGTGAAGTAATCCACTTTGCTTATGTGGAAAATTAAATGGTGTTAAGAGAGGTCTAAGTCTAAGCTAAGTCGCTGAGCACTGTTTGTCAAATGTAACATCCATGTTGCCTTCAGTTTGTTGCTAGGTATTTGACCAAATAGGTCAGTTCAGTTCCTGTGGAACCTATCACTAAATACCCCAGGAGGAGGATACGGCAAAGAGGAGGTGAAAAGGTTTTCCACCAGATAGCAAATGATAACTATTTTCGCAACACAAAGATTGTGAATAAATAAGCAAGCTCTAATATGATCTGAATCACATTTCTAGTAAAATTTGAGCAAACCTAAGTCCTTTTGGGCCCAAATCTCCATTTCTACTATCCGTTGTCCCCCTGTTTGGCTCTTCCTCTAAAGGGTTGCTGTGTAACAAGCACTGTTCCTCTTCATTAAAAATGGTCTAGCCACCAGATAGCTAACTTTCTTTTTGATAACAGACAAATCTCCAAAGGCCTGTGGTGTGTGGTTCAAAACTCGGTGGATAATGCCCCGCCCCTCGACCCTTCTCCACTTAAATACCAAGGCTTTTTTACTGTGGCGGGGTTCAATCCTATAACATGCGCCTAACCAACATATCACAAGCTGAGCTCCAACCACTAGACCAAAGTCTTGGAGCCAGATAACTAACTTATTTCCATCTTTCTTTTCTGTTTTCATGGGGCTGTGGGGCATGAGGGGACAAGTCATGACAAGCTATACATCAATGATGAACTTGTTAACGGGAGCCTTGAAAAAAATTATAAGCTACATCAACGCATATGAATTATGAATCACAATTGAGATGAAGGAAGAGAGATTAACCTTGTGTATGTATGTGATGTTACTTTTTCCAGGACCTGCAACAATAATTCCTCCTTGTTGCCTGGTAATTTAACAAGCAAATTAGTTCACATCATTCCAATAAATGATCTATAATAATATCCAAAAAAGGACATGCTGCAAGCACTAACATGCATTTATATTTTGCAGCATGGCTAAACATGCAGTTAGCAGGAAGTCATCACCATTCCATACTGCAAAATTCTTAAAGATTCTAAGAACCAAGAATGTCATTAACCTACTATAAGCTAAAACGATAGAGAAATTATGACATATAGTTACCTATAGATACACGGAAATTTAATTGGTAAAACTGGACAAAAGTTCATTATCTTAGCTTAAAACCCCATTCACTTCAGGCGGACTTTTATTTGTAAGTAAAAGAAGGAATCGCTTGGATCAGATTATTATTCCTTGTTACACCAAATTCGATTCACTGTTTGGAAGCTGACCATTACAATTGTTGAACATCCGGACATAGTAAAATTTAGTTCAACAGGTGAACCTTCCTTCGGAAATTCAAAGCAGCAGACACCAGTTATCATTTCCGTTGTCTTAAGAGAAAAATTTCCAAATTAATAATGCATTATGCAAATACAATTAAAAGATATTATCCACGACCTTAGCCAACAGATCTAAAGAAAAATAAAATCTTGTTAACATACCAGCCACCTCGTGTCCTGGTGTCCTTTTCAAAAGAAAGTTCCCAATCCTGTCTATAGCCTTCCATATATAATTGTATTATTTTCAAACCTGCCTATGCTTGAAGTAAATAAGAATAGGTGAGCAAAAGATTTGAATAACATGAGATGCTGGAAGTATCACTTTATGAACATCTCATTTTCATACCCCGGGAGTGAATGTGGTTAAAACACCTGAGACAAATCTCAGAGCCTCATAAGATTTATAGCTTGGATCTGCATAAACCTCTGAAAAGAAGAATGAACCTTTATCAAGGTGTCGACTTTTGAAAGCCAACAGATATAAAAGCAACATACAGCAAAAATATATTTTATCTAATGCAAGAGGATGCCAGTGCGACGAATTAGCATCACTTCTAGCTTGCTTCACTTTTAATATAAAGCCAGCTGCCCTATCCATTAATCCTGAAAAATTCTTGGGTCGTGATATGTTTTTGTCCGACAGATCTTTCTAGTTTGTTTAAAAGGAACGGGAACATGGCATCACATGATTGAAAATGACAGGTTGTACGCTTTTGATAAAAATATATCATATATCCCTCACAATGTGCCCTTCTACCTACGCTGAAGATTTTCTTATAGGGGAAAACTGTGACTAAAAGGGCAAAAAGTATTAGAGCTAGGCCACTCACCAGATAAGAGCAGATATATCATCAGATATTGCAATAACCTAGTTCATGGTATCTAAGATTTCCCCTAACAGGCAAAGCCACTGGTGGACACAAGGTTGCAAGGTCCTTAATCAAAGACTTACCTCCTTTAAATTTTGTTTGCTCAGAAAATGCTCTTGCCTGGAGAAAAGAAAAGAAAGGGAATGAGACACAACTCAATCCAACTTTTGCATGAGGTTAATGAGCTCTTACAACTCATAAAAGATCAAGAAACAGAAAGAGGCAAAAAAAAAAAAACAGCAGAGTAGTTGAAACAGTTATAATAGAGAAAACTTAAATTCTTCAAACACAAATAATTATGTGAGATAGATAATAAACAACCTTTAAAAGAGGGATGATGTTTAGGGGGGGGAGGAAAATGCTAGATGTCATAAATGTTTATGATTTTTCAAAGGGAAATATAAAGAAAGTTAAATCATGAATAAGCAACCTAGTGCGAGAAGCTTCGCTGCTATATACCTGATCAACACTACCAGGTCCAATTAAAACAAGTGCAACACCAGCTGCATCCATTTTATCCTGTGGATAGAGGAAATATTAAGGATATAACTTTAAGTGATGGTAAAACTAGAAGGCTACCTTCAACAACAGATGCTGCAAATCAGTAAATGTTCAAAAGCATAGTTGTGGTCAGAGTAACTTGTTTAAAGAATTATAAATAACAACATTTAAGTATATCCTAGATATATATAAGAATAAAGAATCAAGAAAATTCTATCGACCAATGTGGTCTTTCAGACATAACCAACGCAGGTTGTGATAGACAATGCAACTTATGCAATTCCCACCACTTCGTTAAGCAATATCAAAAGTCAAATAGTTCAACAAATTAGAGTTCAAAAATGATATCAGAAAAGGACAATTTTGCAATGTTCTGCGAAGATGATCCTCATAATAATCATTGACACAACTTATAAAGAAAAATATTAGTTCGATAAATCAAAAGATTCTATGACATTTTTAATGTGGTTTAAAACAGAGTAAAGCAAGTGTGTCACCAGATCTGTCAAGCAAAGGGCTACACAAATAAAATTTTGCAAGATGAACAACAACCAACAACAAATATACCAAGTGTTATCCCACAAGTGGGGTATGGGGAGGGTGAGATGTAGGCAGACCTTTACCGCCAACAAGGTGGAAAAAAAGGAACACTGACAAGAAAAAATATGATAACTTTCAGAGATGTAGCCAAGCAGAAGTATTACCTTCGCAGCTGCAAGATAATCAGCCCTTTTGCGACAAAGGACACATCTGCAATCGGAAATAGCAATAAGTAGAAAAAAGTTTTGCGCACAACATGATTTTCGGTTACCAGCTTTTTGAAGAAACGGAGTATAAGGCCTCAGTTAATTACCCAAAATGACGAGCAAAGGCAACGACTGCTTTCCTATCTTTCCACAGATCAGAAATAGGTTGTCCTTGTCCATTCAGATCAAATACTTGAACACTGTCCAACAAATTGGTGGTGTTCTCACTCACCACTGAAGACTCCGTTCCTATTTCAAAACTAGCAATGCCAGTGTGGTTATGACGAATAAACATCTTAAGACTTAAGTAGCATTAGTTCATAGTTTTTGTTAAGAACTAGTAGTATCTGTACTAATTCACATACCAATGTTTTCAGCTTTAGATCACATTTTCCTTAAAATTAGATTCTGTGATTGGATATTCATTTTAACAGGTCGGTTTCCCTTTTTTCACATCTTTTCAGCCAAAGCCAAATTTTTGTTGAAATTCAGATCCTCAGCCAGAATCATCATTCAATCATCAAACGCTAATCTGCCTAAGCTAGAAACACAGCATACATAATAACAAAACAATAAGACAAAATCCAAGCTTATCTATGGAGTTGGACACAGCAAACCTATTGACCCCCTAGCATACTAAGTCAGCTTAAGCTAAGCTGCCTACCCAAATAAACAATTTAAAGTATCCATTCTCTATCATTAAATACTCCATCACGTTTTATTTTATATAGTGATGTTTGACTCTACACGACGTTTAAGAAAAACAAAAGACAGCCTTTTGATACATACCGAAAAAGTACCTTTAGAACTCATTGTCTTAACTCTTAAACATGGGACAACAACTTCATGGCTATAAGAGCACGTCATCACGGGTAAAATTATGAATTTAAAGTTAAAAGAGTTTTCAAATACATAAGGGTGTCCTTTTTCGAACAGATTTTAAAAAGAACAAGTGTAAATATAAAATACAGCAAAGAGTAGTTAATTTGATGTATAAAATATACATTGTGTACTTACTTTAATAGAAATATCTCTTAATTTGATGGTATACCAATCACTTTACTATTAATAATCAGGGCATAAATATCTCTTAATTATTAATGGTTGTATAATTTCTCCATTATAATCCCCACATAACTAGCATGTGAACTAAACTTCAACTCCCTCTCTTATTTAAACAACTAGACAAAACGAACATGTCATGTAATAATATTAACTGTAAGAAGAAAACTTATAAACTAACCTGTAGAGTTGGAAATAGCAGAGGACTTATGAAAGGCTGATAAACTAAAACTGCGGTTAAAACATAAAGAGTGTTTGATAAAATTAAGATTGTGAAGTGGGGTTCTATGGAAACTTTTGCTAAGTTCAATGGTGAGGCCACAGTTGATTGGCGGGGCAGAGAAAGAAATCGCCATTTCTTGAATGGACTATAGTTGGAATGTATTTTTACAAAAAAAACAGAGTTAAGAGTAGCAGAGATATGCAAGTGGAAATAAAGCTTACACGTGCAATCACATTTCCCATAAACTAAAAAACAAGAGAAAAGGAAAAATTGGCCTCCAACAAATATTAGAGTTCTCGGCCAAAATGGTCCTTAATGTATTAGATTCACTTTATTTTCGTCCTTAAAGTATCCTCATGAGATGTATAGTCCTTGAAGTATATAAAAAAGTGAGAGATTTGGTCCATTAACTTAAAAGTAACGGAACTTGAAGAAAACCTCGTTAGTTTTAACTCCTACTACCTGTGCAACTCAAGTGCCTCTTAAATTAGAGATACTTACCTTTTCTCCCAGTCATAAATCAAAACTAAAACTAAAAGCCCTTTCTCCTTAAAAAAAATAACGAAGCCATGCCCTAAATTTGCTACAGTACTCTCCCTTCATCTATTTCATCTCAATTACTATAATATTAATCAAAAGGAATGGTGGAGAAGAATTATCTCCATGTGATGGTAAGTATTTTTATTTTGGATTTTAGAATATGGTTGTATTTTACTATTTGTTTAGGTTAGTTTTAAGTTTGTGCTTAAATTTACATAAAGAATACAACAGTGGTCCCAAAAGTTGAATCTTTTTTTCTTCATAAAGTGTTATACTTGTCCTAGAAAATATTTTTAATGGTGGTCCAAATAATATGTTTTTCTATTTAACAGACCCTGAGTCCGAGGCGATATTCTTTAGCATAAAAATTCACCATAAAGGGTCGATGAAACACCAGCCGAGCAAACTTTATGTCGGGGGCGTGATAAACTTTTTTGACTATGTTGAAGTGAAAAATCTCAATATAACAGATTTGAAGAAGATTTCCAAGATGTGTGGCTACATGAATTATTCAGTAATATTTTGGCATAAGTTCGGAAAGTATGGTAATAGATGGAGACTAGTTTCTACAGAAGTTGAAGCTATCACAATTGAAAAATACATTCCTAAAGATAGAGTGATTGAGTTGTATTTTGAACATTTGGACTCCTATATTGAAATGGATCCAGTCGACTTTCAAGCTCAAACAATCATCCTATTAAACCAAGAAGATACTACTTTCCACAAAAATACACTTAGTTATGAAGAGTTTGAAGATTCTGAAAATGAATTATCCGATGATGACATGATATTTGATAAGTAAGACCGAAAAAACATAGTTTTGAGGATCGTGGTGAGCTACTTAGCGATGAAGTTATGAGAAAGATACCTAATCAAGATGGGGAATCAGATTGTGTGGATTGTGATGATCAGAGAAGTTTAGCTAATGATTCCGATAATGAAAGCGTTGATTTTCCAAAGCATAATCACATAACTGATGCAAAAAATCCTGTTTTAGCTCTTGGAATATATTTGGAAACAAGAAAGAGTTCAAATATGCTGTTGAAACTCATGCGGTAAAAGATGGGAGAAATATCAAGTGGGAGAAGAATAATAAAATAAGAATAAAAGCTAAATGCGCTAATCCAGGCTGTAAATGGGTGATATTGGCATCTGTAGTGCATAGAGACAAGACATTTCAGGTAAAAACTTATGAGTCCGAGCACACTTATAAGAATTGGCATCATCGCAATAAGACGATAACTTCTTCATTTATTGCACAAACATATCTTGATGATATCAATAAACATAGAAAGTGGAAGCTATCTGAATTTCGCGATATGGTTAGTGTGGGACTTAAAGCTCACGTGAGTTTAGATCAAGCTAGAAGGGCTATAAAAAAAATACTTGCATTGCTTGATGGAGATGTCAAAGAACATTTTGCTATGATGTGGGATTACTGCCTTGAGATTGGAAGATCAAATCCCGAAACTTCTATGTATATGAAACTAACTCCGAATGAAATGCCTAACAAGCCATATAGATTTCAAAGGATCTATGTATGTTTTGCCGCTTGTAAGGAGGGGTTTAAGGCTGGGTGTAGAAAAATAGTGGGTGTTGATGGATGTTGGTTGAAGGGTCAGATGTATGGGTTCCAGTTGTTGATCGCAGTTGGCCTTGATGCTCATAATAATATCTTTCCAGCGGCGCATGCAGTTGTTGAAAGGGAAACAAGGGAGACATGGTCATGGTTTTTGACACACTTGGTTGAAGATTTAGAGATTGACAATCAAGATGGTTGGACTTTTATGTCAGACAAGAAAAAAGGTCATATTGAAGCATTTAATGAAGTTTTGCCTTCTGTAAGTCATAGATTTTGTGTAAGACATCTTCATAATAATTTTAAGAGGGCCGGCTTTTGTGGTTTCTCCGTTAAAAATAAACTTTGGGCTGCTGCAAGAGCTACAACAAAGCAGTTCTTTAAGGCTCGCATGAAAGAAATTTCCAAATTAGATTCAGAAGTTGCTGCGTGGTTAACAGAAAAAACACCTAGTGAGTGGTCTAGATCTCATTTCTCTCCTGATGCTAAGTGCGATATTCTGTTGAATAATTTGTGCGAATGTTTTAATAGTATGAGTCTTGATGCTCGTGAAAAGCTAATTATCACTTTGTTAGAGAAAATTAGATATCTTCTTATGGCTAGATTTCAAGCTAACAGGGATAAAGTTGATAGATGGAATGAACTTGATATTTGTCCTCGAATCAAGGATATTGTGCGCAAAAATGAGAATACGGCTGCTGAATTTATTCCTAAAAAATCAAATGAGTGGAACTATGAAATTCTTGGTGGAAGCGTGAATGATATTTGAGTTGCTGACCTTGCTACCAGAACATGCAGTTGTCGGAGGTGGACTATTTCAGGAATTCCCTTCAAGCATGCAATTTCAGTGATATGGGATAAAAATGATGAGGTGATAAATTATGTGGATGATTGCTATAAGGTCTCAACGTATAAGAAAATTTATGCACCTCTCAACGTATAAGAAAATTTATGCACCAGCTATTCTTCCCATTAATGGTACACAATTTTTGCCTAAATCAAATAAGGTTCCTCCTTTGCCTCCTAGATTTCCAAAACAAAAGCCAGGCAACAAGAAAAAATTGAGAAGAAAGGAGCAAGACGAAGTCGGATCAAGTAGACAAAAGTTGAGGAAAAAGCAAACATCTGTTGATTGTAGCCAATGTCACAAGCCTGGTCACAATAAGAGAACTTGAAAATTTAACATTGTGGAGCCAGAAGAAAGAATTTTCGAGCCATTAGACACGCAGCTAAACACTTCATGAATATAAATATGTCACTCTAAACATAATACATTTTAAGAAAGAAAACTAACGGTACAAGAAGGTTAATGTAAGTTGTGAATTTGCAATGAGTTGTAGTAATAAATTGCCTTCAAAGCACAAATGGAAACATAAATGTATTCTTGATAAAGTTGAATACCACATTATTTTCTTGAAAGCTGCAATAAAAATGCTTAGTAGCGAATGGCCTACAGTCTAATGAAAACATTCAACCCTGCTGTTCAAGTTTCTAAGATTTTTCACACCAAATATTCCTGTGATTGAGAAGCAACAGTATATTTTACCCATTATTCCGTCAAGGAAAGCTGTTGACATCCAAAAATAAAGGATAAATAAGGAACTTCCACTCCTCCTTGATTAACGCGCAATTGACAATGCTCAAGGAATGAGAAATTGAATTGCAGGCATATAGTAGAAGAATCTTAATCTGTTGTTGGTGCACCTTGGTTAAGCTCTGCAAATCTCATACCCACACGCATTGAATGCTTTACGAACTTCTCAGCGCATCGCTTGATACAGGTCTCCTCATATTTGTCTAAAGTTTTACGTCTGAAATTGTCTACACAGTCTGTGAAACATCTTTCAACCAGGGAATTATACATTCTCAAGCTGTCGCTGATTTGGAGCTGGTCAATTATGGCAGCCATTTTAAGTTTATCAGCTTCAGGAAGTGAATCCAAATCTTCAATCATACTCTTGTCCATCTCTGCTTCCTCTGGTGCATTCTGTTTCTTAAGCTCAATTTCCAATTTAGAGCTCAACTCCACTTCTACTTTTTCTTTTCTTCTTCAACCAATCCTATTACACGATCCTTCACCGCATTTTCATATACTTTTAATTTACATTCAATTTCACGTAGTTTCTTTATAAGTTTAGGAACCACAAACATCGATCGTAGATCAGTTTCGTCATCCCTTCCACGCCAAAATGTACACAATCTTAGTCCCTGGCATTGAAAAACATCAATTTTAGTTTTTACAAATATAAAACATACAAGACGGCTCGTACAAATTTCAAGGAGATCGACACTTATGCCATAGTGCGGACAGACCCAATAGCGTCTCCCAGGGTTCTTTTTAGTCCAAAAAGTTATCATCGACAACACATAACCATGGTTGCATCGCACTTCAATATTTCAACATCGGATCTTGCTCATCCATACAAATTGGACTTAAGCTAAATGATAACATTATTTCTACACTAATCAACCTTACATTATTTTAGATAAAATAAAAAATAAAAAAATAAATGATTTTTCATAAAATCAGACTTTCGACTTTCAAAAAAACAAATCAAATATACTCAATTATCGCTTCCTTTTCACCTTCAAATCAGAGCAACCTCAAAAGTTAGGTCTTTGGATTACCAAGAGAGGAGAGGAACAATTAGGTTCAGCGACGACAAGAGAACAAATATAGTAGCTCGTATCTTGTGAAATTTTTACTGGAGATTGACATACTTCGTCTTGTTAGAGCTCTTCAAATTGCTGAGAAGAGAAATCTGAATAAGGAGAAAGGGCTTACAATTTTTAGTTTTAATTTATGACATGGAGAAAAAGTAAGCATCTCTAATTTAAGAGGCACGTGAGTTGCACAGGTAGGAGGAGTTAAAACTAACGAGGTTTTCTTAAAATTTCATTACTTTTAAGTTAATGGACCAAATCTCTCACTTTTTTATATACTTCAAGGAGTATACATCTCATGAGAGATACTTTAAGGACAAAAATAAAGTAAATCTAATACATTAGGGACCATTTTGGCCGAGAACTCACAAATATTACATGTAGTAGTAAAAAATGCAATTTAAGTTCATAGTAACCATTTTGTGAACTTTTGTAAAAACTGTCCTTCTATTACGCAAAATATATATTGTTTGATGTGTATTTGTCTCGTAGATTTTCCTACAGGTATAATGTTACTAAAACCTAAAGTACAAGAGATACTCCCTCTATTCCAAAATGACACTATTTTTTTATGCGTTGGTCTAAAAAAATAACATAATTCTAATTTTGAAAATAATTTAACTAGATATTTACCAATTTATTCTTAATGAGATACTTTATAATCACAATTTTACACCGTAGTTGAAAAAAGACAGTAAATTCACCTTTTCTTTCTCAAATTTTCTGATGAAGCTCCATTAACTTCACCGGATAAATCAGACGATTTGCTATTGGTAGGATATGGATGATTCAATATAATAATAGAAGATAAAATTAAGTTATTCCCGTATGAATAAAGTTGGACCATTTGCTTAATTTGAAACTTTCTTGGTAGAAGTCTAAAATACCTTTTAACCGCAATTCCAACTATTAACTATACTGACGGCATAAATCATTTTTGGCAATTTTAAAGTATATTACAAGTAAATTCTTAAATATTGTTATTTGTTTTACTAATATTTAGACTTTATTTATATTAGTGATTTGATAGTCAGTGTCCTTTATTTATTGTCTAAAAGACCAAATATACTATTTTTTTCTATTGTGATTTTTGAAGATCAATTCTTCAATGACCTAACCACTAGTCAATTTTTTAAGATAGATTAGCTATTTCAACATAATATTAGGTATGAAAATATTAAAACAAGTAAGAATACTTGAAAGTCTGCTAATAATCAGGGGCGGATCTAGTAAGGCTTGAGGAGATGCCACGACACCTGCTAACTTCGGCGGAAACTATATATATTTATGTGTATATGTATAAGAAACAATCTGTAAATGTATAAATATATTAATTGGCACCTACTGAAATATAAGCCCTCGTGGTGCCAATGGTAAAGGCTGAAGATTATCTCCTTAGGAATTTGAGTTCGATTCCCTGTGCTAACAGTATATTTGCTTTGTATTACACGGCCTTTCATCCTATCCTAAACAACCTACGTTCTGTTTAGCCCTCTACTTATCTCTTTTTTTTTTGGGTCAAATAACAAATTTTCATTCAACCAAGTATTCCAATTTACAGCTGCTGACTCACTTGAACTCTGGAGTCAGTCCTTTGCATACATATTACGATAACTATGGATTACCACTATCTAGTTTTAGGATATTGCTATGTACAGGTGAAGAATACTAGACAGGGTAACTATTCAGTTCTTCTAATCTCTTTTCCACTTCTTTTTTTTCTGCCCTCGCATGTGTAATTGACATATTATCTTCCTGATTCTTTTGGTGCATGCTAGCTCTTGAGTCTGAAATATTCGGTTATTCCTTTCTATCCATACATGATACACTGTTGCTGAGAAAAGGAACCTTAATATAGCAGTTCGCACTCTCCCGCTCTTGGCTTGTTTCCCCATCCAGTGAACTTCCTCTTCCCAGGTTGCCACATGGTGATCCTCTCCCATCCAATTCAGGATAGTAGTCCAGATTAGGGGTGGGCACAAAACCGAAAAAATCGAAATACCGAACCGAACTAATTTGGTACTTCGGTTTTTTGGTTCGGGTTCGGTCTTAGAAATTTTTAAACTTCGGTCTTCGGTTTCGGGCACCCCGGAACTTCGGGTCCCCAAATTCCGAAAAACCCGAAGTTTTTTTTTATTACTATTAACAAAAAATATCCACCATTACATATTACATATATTTGCTAGATCCCTAAGTTACTCCTTCCCTTAGTCCCCTACCCAAATATGAAATAACCTTATTCCCTCCAGGCTCCAACTCTGCCGCTAATAGTAACAGTCCTACTCCTATTCCCTCCAGCCCTCCACGCTTCCCTTTTCTTTTGGATCGAGTCATCAAGCGATCGAGGTATGATCTGTACTTTTCCCTTTTCTTTCTTTTAGAGATCGATTTGAAAAAAAAAAAGAAAAACAAAAAGCAAGGAGTGCTGTTGGAGGATTTATAACTCGAGCATTGGCGGGTGCTCAAATAATGTAACAATAAGATATTTTCTTCTTTTCAATCTGCTATTCAATCCTATATTGATTCGTATAATTTTCCTTTTTTGCTAATTGTGTTTTAATGTCTAATTAGTGATTAAATGCAAAATGTTTAAAAAATTAAATAATTGAACTGAAAATTCATTAGGAAATGATGAATTAGCTGAAGATCCCTTTAGTTTGAATAAATCATTTATGTTAACTCATCGTGATATGATATTACGAGTATTGAATCATTTATTTTTGGTAATTTGATGTATTTTTTGTTAATCTTATTTATTGACTTTGAACAGGTATGCACTTTGCCTTTCCTTTCCTTTTCTTGTTCGGCCTTTTTTTCTTTGGCTATAAACTTTGGTTTAAACCGAAATACCGATGTACCGAACCAAAGTACCGAACTAAAAAATCGAACCGAACCGAAGACCGAAGTACCGAACCGAAGTTTCAAAAAACCGAACCGAAGTACTGAACGCCCACCCCTAGTCCAGATAGTCCTAGCATATTCACATTCAAAGTAGATGTGTCCCAATGTTTCCTCAGTGCTACTCTTGCATAGCACACATTCACTTGGAACAACAATTCCCTATTTCCTCAATCTATCCACTGTCGCGAGCCTTTGATGTATTGCAAGCCAAAGAATAAATTGGTGTCTATGAAGCACCTCTGATCCCATCACCAAAGCTTTCCACTCCACTTTTTTTGGTATGGTGCCCTTGCTGATTTGTTATTTTCTTAATACTGAATCTGCCTGATGTGCAATACTCATCAATGTCGGCCATGTCAGTTACCTGTAGAAGCCACTCTAATAAGCCAGCATGCTTGTTTGGGGGTTTCCATTGTTGCTAGGTCCTGGTTTTTGACATAGAAACTATGGATCCATTGGACCCATAGGGCGTCTTTCTTTTTTGTTAGTGCCCATAACAGTTTACACAGTGCTGCCTTGTTCCAACTATGCATATCAATAATATTCATTCCACCAGCAGCTTCAGGCAAACAAAGTATGTCCCAGGCAACTAAAGCTTTCTTTGACAAGGCATTGCTTCCAGTCCAGAGGAAGGTTCTGCAAGCAGTAGTTACCAGATTGGTTATCTTTTCTGGCAGCAAGAAGACCTGAGCCCAGTATTTCTGCATTTCAAATATGACACTTTTAATCAGCTGAAGTCTTCCACTGTATGAAAGGAACTTTGTACTCCATCACTTCATCTTTGCAACAATCTTTTCTACCAAAGGCAGGCATTGTTGAATTGACAACTTCTCAGCTGACAAGGGCACCCCTAGGTATTTGAATGGTAGCTCTCCCATGGCAAAGTGCATTTCAGACAATATCAGGTCCCTGAATTCCTGAGTAACACCGGCCACATAGAGAGAGCTCTTCTCTAAGTTTGCTCTAAGCCCTGATACCTCAGAGAAGTGATTGAAAGGCTGAATCAATAGCTGTATTGATCTCATGTCAGCTCTACAACACATGATTAAGTCATCAGCAAAACAAATATGAGTTAACTTGATCTTTTCATATCTGGGATGGAAATTGAAGTCAGGATTCTGCTGCAGATTCTTTAGGGATCTATTCAAGTATTCCATTACTAGCACAAATAGGTAATAATCACCTAATTTTGGCACCAAATTCAAAAAAAATAGATAAAATATCATTCTAATTTTTCAGAATTTTTCGCTTAATTATTTCATGAATTTTACCACTTTATTTAAGTTATTTCCGTCAATTAACTAGGAGGAAAATATCAAAAATTACCAAAAATAGAATTGATTGACTGTAATAGATATTTAAAATCTTGTGATTAATTAAATGTTCCTTGTAATTATTTTGTGTGAGTTGTCATTGGTTGTTTAGTTTAGTTAATTAAATTTTCTTGTCAATTTATGTGTTAAGTATGCTATTGGGTCGACCCAATTCAGAAAATGAAAGGAAAAGGGGCCAAGCCCACTCCCTTGATCCACTAGCCCAATTCTATGACTCGGCCCGCCTCACTAAATATATAAACCCAGATTTTACCATTTTTGCTCATTTGCATAAGAAACTTAGAAAAATGGGGAAACCTTTGTCAAAATTCCAAGCTGGCCGGAAACCACTAAACCACCGCGCCTCCGCCGATCGGCCACCGCCGGCCACCACCTCCGGTGGCCGAAAAAATACAAAAGTTATACCATCCTACTCCTTTTCACTCCCTCATTCCATTTCTCAACTTAGTTTCTTCAAAATCTAAGCCGTTTGGCGTAGATCGGGATTCAAAGTTTCTTTCAAACTCGACTCCGGCGACGTGAGTTCTTTTCCGGTAAGTTTTTTTTTGTTTCCTCCTCTTCTCCTTACTCCTCTCTACCTCTCCCCACACCCCATCTCCCAAAAACCCGTCCCCTTTTCCTATTTCCATTTTGTTTTCTATTCCGTTTCTGTTCCTTCTTCCTTTCTTCTTATTTTTTCCTTTCTCCTTTTCTTATGGTGGCTGTGATGAGATTGATATGGTGGCTGTGACGCTAATGGAGTCAGGGAAGGGGGCTGTTCGGACAGTGGTGGCGTGTCGTTGACATTGGTGCCAATGCGAGTTCGACAATGAGCCAGTTGAGCTTAGCTCGTTGGCGTTCGATTGGTGGCGTTGCAATGGGACAATTGGGTTCGGGGCTGTGAACCCGGTAGTGATGTGTGGGACTGTTTCAATAGTGAAGCTGATCCGGTGATGATGATGATGGTTTGGTTTTGACAAGGTTATGCCTATTGTGGTGAGGCGAGCTCGAGGCAGCTGCGATACTCGAGGCAGCATCAGTGGTGGCGACATCCAGGCAGTGGCGTCGCGAGGGCAGCGAGGCAGCAGCGAGTAAGCTTTGGCATTGGCTTTGGCTTCCGGGTTAGAAAGAAAGTCCCCAACTGTTTTCCTTTATTCCTTGTTGGTTGCTAGTTAGTCATAGTTATTTGTTGTGGGATTTACCAAGCCCACTGTTGGTGCAAAAAAAAAAGTATTTCATTTGCTATGTTTTGTGTGTGAATAATTATTCCTTGTTGCTATGAACATAAAAATTAGAAAGTTTTAAAATAGCAAAGTTAGAGAAAGGTAATGCAAACTGGGACTCCAACAAAAAAATGTAAAAAATGACTTTATTTTGCAAACTTGATCTTCGAGACGCTAAATAAAGTTGTATCTGCGGAAATTGACATCTGGTGCAAACTGTCTACAAAAAATAGACTACATGTGCAAACTTCTTAAAGCTAAAAGCGGGCAGAATCATTTCTAAATTTGCAAGTTCAATTGTTTCAATTTTAAGCCTTTAACTTATGGCTATGAATGCTTAACAATTAACAAGTCACTCAAGCGTTTTAAATATTTTGGTATATGTATCAATGGTCATTCGCAAGCCCGTTAGTTTTCACGTTGACAATATAAAATTTTTTTTATTTATTGGTGTTAAGTCAGCTACTAAATCAAAGCATTAAAGCTAATAATAGAAGGCATAATAATAAGTATGACTAGTGGCCTGCTTATTAAGCCAAAATTAAATTGAGACAAGTCAATTATGAAGTTTGTGTTAAAACTTGATTTTAAACACGATTAGGCATTAATAGGTATGATTTGTGATCTACTTATTAGGTAAAAGAAATTAATTTTATTGGAGGCAATTTGTTCAAAAGTATACCCAGTGGGTTAGCTAATACAATCTTTAGTTCAGAAAATATTAAAGCGAAAATAATAAAGGCAATAAACAACAAACCAATTTTTCAAGAGTCGAAACGCGTCAATAAAGCAACTGTACTTGGTACAGGACTCGAGGGTGCTTAACCCCTTCCCGCGAGTCAATCGAGATCCTTACTCGGAACTCTGACGCAGACCACTAAACGAGTCATAGGCGTTCTAAGGTACCTTTTTGGTGACTTGGCACACCTTTGAACTATGTTGGCGACTCCGAAAAATCTCTAAATAATTTTGTATCTTTAAAATACCTAAGTCACAACCTTTATTTATTTTATTTTAGTAAATTTTTAGGGCGTGACAGCTTGGCGACTCCGCTGGGGAAGAAAATGAAAACTGAGAGTCTCAGGCTTTAAAAAATTGTCGCATTTCGGCTTGTAAATATTGTTGTTGTTTGTTGCCACATCTTGAATGTTACTGCTTTGATATTACTGAACTGTATATAAAACTGCCTTCTTTCGCACACCTCTGAGTCTCTGGAATACTTGCACACATGCACTTACCAGATTGCTTGTGGCATCTGGGACTTCTTACTAAATTGCCCATGATTTAGGAGGAAGGCGTGACGGGGTTTTAGGCCGGACACACTGTCTCCGGATGGCCCTGATGCGTTTTCCGCCCGGTTTGTCCACCGGATTTTTCAGCCAGTCTAGACACCGAGTCAATTTTGTCACCTAGAGTTGAACCTTTAGGCCCGATTTATCTGCATTTCATCTGATGACTTAGTGAGGTGCGGTACACCGGTACTGCACTTGTCTAGGCTGACCTCCTTCGTGTCAGGACGGGACCCACGTCCTAGAAAGACACATTTATGCATTTTCTGTGCTGCATATGTTCGAAAGGTTGTTATGCTGACCGATCACCGGGGGCGAGTGTCAAAACAAAAAAAAAAGGGGGTGGGGGGGGAATGAAAAATGGGTTTAGTCTCGTGTCTCAAAATATCTTTAGTTGTTATGTTACGCCGTTATAATGGCAAAAATTTTCAAGAATTTTTTGAATTCCGTTTTGTGTCTGGGTTTGGTCTCAATATTAGAAAATAATTTGTCATAATTTTGTGCCGTTATAATGGCAAAATTTTGGGGCCCCTTTTGTATTTGAGTTTTTGTCCAAATCAAGACCAAGTTTTGAAAATAATTTATCGGGGTTTTACGCCGTTATAATGGTCAGATTTTGTAAATACTCTAAAATTAATTTTCAAGTTAGATCGAGGAGTTTATTTTAAAAAATCAATTTTTCGTGTCTGTCTTCGCATTGCCGTAATGTCCGATTTTGGAGTCACCTTTCGGATAAAAAAATTGTTTGTTTCATAATCCGTTCTTAAGTTCCATTTCGAATCTTTGGTTGAGTCTTAATTTTTCATCAAAAAAAAAGAAAAGAAAAAAAAAATGTTGTTTTAGGGTCCCGCTTTATTTTGTTTTGTTTAATGTCAAGTCAGGTTGCAGACGATAAATTGCAATTAGCTAAGTTGTATTTTGCGTCGATCCTCGTGGAATAATCTGACTGCGCTAAAATGTCGAGTCTCATTATTTTCACCGTCCGGGTGTACCCACCCAATGTGTCAGTTCGTACATATCTTTTGGCTAGTGTATCGCTTTAAGCAGTTTATTTTGAGTCTGTCTCGTGTTGTTTGTCTAAATTATGTTTTGTGTTAGAAAAAGAGGTAAAAAAATATCAAAAAAAAAGTCATCCAAGTTTGTCCTTGTTCTAATTACGTGCCAGTTACAATTTTGTTGTGATTTTTCTTTAGGCACGTAAGCAATCTTTGGGGAATACGGTCGGTACACTCGCGCCGTTAACCGTTTTGGGATGACGCATGACAACCTTAGGCTGCAATCTGTGCTTCTTTTGTGCTAACCTATTTGGTTTATAGCTTGAGCAATTGCCGTGCTGGCCCCACATTCCTACTCTACCAGAATCAAGGGACCACTGCCTGTACCAGAAGTGGTTGAAGCTCCTCTTCAGGAAAGCACTCAAACAACGATAGCTGAAGAAATTGAGAACACTGAGCTGGTTCGCTTAGCTGAGCAACATGCCAAGATGGCCGAAGACTTCACTGCTATGAGAGAAATGATGACGCAGCTAGTTCGTAACATGGCAGCAGTTCAGGCACCTCCTGTTCCACCAGGTGCTGCTGGTTTCATGGCAAATACCCAGCGACCAGGGCAAGGGCAATCCACAGTGGTAGGAGAATCCCGTTACCCTCCGGGATTTGGTCCACATCCGGTAACTGACAATGCAGCCGGACCTTCTACTGTACAACATGGGGCACAATTCCCACAGCATGGACAACATGGCCAACCCCAAGTTTCTGCCGCAACATTCACCATTCCTGCAGGACAGACTTTGCAAAGATCGAACAGTGACCCACAGTTAAGAGCCCGTGATTGACAATTTGACCAAGCTCAGGGTAATGTGTGCCGCCAAACCGAGTCGTATGATCAGGGACACCACCCAGAATCACATGCTGATATCGAGAGGTTGGAAAAAATAGAAAAGAATGACTTTGCTCGGAAATTGAAAAGTTTGGAGCAAACTGTGAAAAACATACAAGGGCAAGGGGGTAAAATCAATATTTCATACAAAGACATGTGTTTGTTCCCTCATGTGCCATTGCCTGAAGGTTTTGTTGTGCCCAAATTCGATCCGTACACTGGACAAAGTGATCCAAGGATCCACATAAAGATCTACCTCAACAAAATGAGGGGGATTGAGAAGGACGAATTATTGATTGCATACTTTGCTGACAGTTTGGGAGGACCGGCAACAGAATGGTTTGTACAACAAGATGTTTCGAAGTGGGTCACCTTTGATGACATGGCCAACGCTTTTCTAAACCATTATGCTTATAAAATGGAGGCTGCTCCTGATCGTTCTTCCTTGAAGACGATCACAAAGAAACCAAGTGAAAGTTTCAGAGAGTATGCCTACAGGTGGCGCGAACAAGCAGCGCGGGTGAGCCCTTTGATCCCAGATGATAAGATGGTTGAAGAGTTCGTCGAAGTGCTCGATGAAACATACTACCAAGCGATGGCCTCTGCCACTGGGAAGCACTTCAGTGAAGCAGTAAGAATTGGTGAAATGATTGATAGAGGAATCAAGACTGGAAAGATTGTTAGCCAAACAGCTTTGCGAGCTCAGGCAGGAGCCTTGGGGAAGAAGAATCAAGATGATGTAGCCATGGTGGGTTCGGGTTCACAAAAGTGGAGCGAGAAAAGATACAATCAAACACACTCATACCAAGCTCCACAAGTACACCCTACACAACACTACTACACCCCACAAAATCCGCAGTATTCCGTCCCTCCACCCCAATACTTAATCCATACAGCACAGCCATATGCTCCAATATCATCTTATCCTCAACGGCGCGCTCCAGCCCCACATCCTATATATCCTATTCACCAAGCTCCACATAACTAAATCCACTCTCCACCGAACTTTCCCCAGTGGCCAAGAGGTCCTCCAGGCTTTCACCCAAAGGTTGAGTATAAAAAGGTGCATCAAGCAAAAAAGAATGAGTTCACACTAATTGGAGAATCTTATGGCGAACTTTTTAAGAAGTTGCAAGCTTTGGACATACTAAAACAGATCAATGGAGGAATGCATCCTAGGGATAGGGTTGACGACTCTCGTCAATGTGCTTACCATTCAGGTGCACCGGGGCATGACACTGAGAATTGCCATTTTATCAAGAAGGATATCCAAGCTCTGATAGATAATGGTCTGATCCAAGTCAAGGGCTCAAATGCGCCAGATATCAACCAGAACTCATTGCCCGTCCATGATGATGTGTATATGGTGGGAATTGTATGCGGAGAAGATTTGAGAGCTGAATCTGCAATGCCGATAGTACCTGTTGGTGATGTGTCAATTTGGGCTAACCAAATGCTTGTGACAGTGAACTGTGTTCCTGAAATCGAGCTTGGGGTAGCAGACAGAGTAAGGGGTGGTAAAATGAAGAAGACGAACATGTCTCTTGAGAAGCCAATTCCAAATCTTACTCGATCATTCATCAGTCCCAAAGAAGTGAAGTCCACCCTGATGGGACTTGAAGAAGATAAGGAAAAGAAGAAGAAATTGCCAGATTCAGGGATTCTCTTTGGTATCAGCATGGTGCATCCTTGTGAAAGGCTCAACAATGCATGAAAAGCAGGAAACTGGCCCTGACTTGCAATTGAGTAACTGTGAAATGTTGTAGCTTATTTTGCTAATTTTTCTGTGTACTTGGTTATTTGAGGGTTGTAATCCAAATGCATTATTTTGCTTGTTTTGATGTTCAAACCCTTCTATCTTTAATTCAATGAAAAGCGAGATCCTTTTCTCGTCTCAACATTATGTTTCTTATTTTCTTTCTTGGTCTTGTTTCTTTAGTATTCTGTTTTATGTTTTGTCGGCCTTAGTAACATGACATGCGTGCGGAATTTACGTCTTGATCTAAACACGTGGTCTGACATTGTGAGCTATCTGAGTAGTAACGAGAGATAAAATAGGGGTGAAATAAGTTGGGAATTAATCAATAGCCATCCGATAAGGGAGATCGGTGAGAAGTCAAAATCGTGTTTGGTCGCTTCGGGCGAATTTGAAATACCAGTTTTGGGAACCATCATTGAAGTAGAAGTCGAGGACACATGTGGATTAATCCAGGTCAATTGATTGAGCCATTATTTGTGCGAGGTATTCTCGGGTCGGGATGACGAACGGCTTTCGTTTCTTCTATCCAAACACTATATCCTTTTGTCAGTCCTTTTTTTTAGCCTTGTTCCGTATTTTTCTTTGGCCTACCCTCCCTTGGAATCAATTTGATATGACTAAAGAAAAGAAAAAAGAAGAGGAAAAGAATGAAAAACAGAATATAAAAACAAAATCTACCTTAGTGGTAGAGCTACGTCTGAACTGATTCCTCTCAAAAGGATACGTAGGCAACCATTCGGGTGCGGTCATAACAGGGAAAAGTTCATTTTTTTCCCTATTCCTTGTTGACGCAAAAGCTTGCCTCCAAGTTTGTGGCCAATGTCAAAAGAAATTCAAATCCCCAATGTATGCTAAACTGGGGCAGAAGTTTGTTTTTATTTTATTTTTTTAAAAAAATAAAATAAAAACAAACTTCTATGTTTTTGTACCATCTATTCATATGTTTCATGAGATATCAGTCTCGAAATCGAGGAAGAAACTCAAAGCGCCCCAGTTTATCCTAAACTGGGGCAGAATTTTAGTTTATTTTTAAAAGAAAAGGATAAAGTCAATTCCTTTTGCTTTCTTTGTGTTCATCTCGGGGGGGGGGGGGGGGGGGAAGTCTCGATATCCCCTATGTTTGCATATCAGAAAATTCAAAAGATAATTCCTAGGTTTTTCAATAAATTGGGGCCTCAGTTAGTTATTATCTTAAAAGAAATGATTCCAAGGGTTGTAATATTTTACCAAGTCATTTCATGAGATGCTTTCATACCGCTTTTCAAACTTAAAAAAAAAAGAGAAATAGTCCCTAATTTGCCTAAACTGGGGGAAACAAGTTTGTTTTATTTTCAAAAGCGGTGATTTCATAGTTTGTGATATTCATCTGATCGTCTAATGAGATGTTTCTGAGCTTTTATATTGAACCCCTTTCTTCATTGCCCGAAAAAATCCAATGTTACAGTCCAAATAAAGACCCTTCTGACCGATCATTGAGAATGTCAAGCTGAGTAGGGTATCAAGGGATAAGTTCCACGCTGTAAAGTCGCATTCTTGTAAGCCGACAATCGCATTTACGAGCTAGGAGCATCAAGGTCATTAAAGAAGAAATTCTCCGGGGAATCAAGGTAAAGGCCAAAATTGAAGAAAGAAAGAAAGTATGGGGTCAATTAGCAAGGAAAGATAGGAGATCGATGAGGAAAGAGCGAAAAATGACATAAATGAAAAAAAAATGAAGTCTTGTCGGTGAAAACCTGAAAGAGCGCTGCAAGACAATAGTGAGTTAAAAGATCAAAGAGAGAGGCTAGTTGGTGAAAACTCCGAAGGGCACTACTAGTCGAATGAGGGTCATGGAATTCGTCGTCAGGATCTGGGTTAAGAAAGATTGTCAAACTGGGAGTAGGGTCAGCTTTAGACTGTATGAACTAATCAAGAGTTGATTCTAATTGCATGTCATGTTTTACTAAGGTTGTCGTTTCACCTCCAAATAAGTTTCTTCTATCTACCAGGGACATCTTTCATTCGATGTCTCATTCTGAGTTTCTTCACTTTCCTTTTCATTTATTTCTTTCTCATTATTTTCGGGCATTCAGAAAGGTTTGCAAAACTTGTCTACAAGTTTCAGTTGTACCAGAAAAGTCGGAAATGAGAGCCTAGCACCGAGATTGTACCATGAAGATCACCAGGAAACAGTTTATTATTTCTACAAGGTGTGATCAAAGACCGATATGAGAATTTGAGTTGGGAAGTGTGAGAACAGAGCTACATCAAGTCAGTTGCTCGTCGGGGACAAACTTGAAAAGCAGAAAAAGAAATAAAGAAGGAAATCAGGGACCATCTGAGCAGGGAGCAGTGGTTTTCAACTTTCAAGACAAGAACAATTGGGATAATGGGATAGAATTTTCAACTTTAAACACAAGACCCATTGGGATGATGGGATTCAAGTTTCAATGTAAGACCCGTTGGGATAATGGGATTCCTCTTCAAGAACAAGACCCATCAGAGTGATGGTTTTCAATTTTCAAAATAAGCAAGACCCATCAGAGTGATGGTTCTAAATTCCAACAAGAGCAAGACCCATCAGAGTGATGGTTTTCAATTTTCAGCATAAGCAAGACCCATCAGAGTGATGGTTTCTAATTTTCAACAAAAAGCAAGTCCCATCAGAGTGATGGTTTTCAATTTCCAGCATAAGCAAGACCCATCAGAGTGATGGTTTCTAATTTTCAACAAAAAGCAAGACCCATCAGAGTGATGGTTTTTCAATCTCATGAAGAAGCAAAACCCATCAGAGTGATGGTTTTCAATTTCCAGCATAAGCAAGACCCATCAGAGTGATGGTTTTTAATTTTCAATAAAAAGCAAGACCCATCAGAGTGATGGTTTTTAATTTTCAACAAAAAGCAAGACCCATCAGAATGATGGTTTTCCATTTCATGAAGAAGCAAGACCCATTAGAGTAAGGGTTTTCAATTTCCAGCATAAGAAAGACCCATCAGAATGATGGTTTCTAATTTTCAACAAAAGCAAGATCCATCAGAGTGATGGTTTTTCAGTTTCCAGAAGAAGCAAGACCTATCAGAGTGATGGTTTTCAATTCAGCAAGAACAAGACCCATCAGAGAGATGGTTTTAATTTTCAGCAAAAGCGAGACCCATCAGAGTGATGGTTTACAATTCAACATGAACAAGGCCAACCAGAGTGGTGGTTCCAGTTTTAGCATTAAAGTCAAAGCCCGTCAAAGCGGCAATTTCAATTTTCAAGTCAAGCCCGTCAAAGCGGCAATTTCAAAGCCCGTCAAAGCGGCAGTTTCATTTTCAAGTCAAGCCCGTCAAAGCGGCATTTTCAGCATTCAAGTCAAAACCCGTCAAAGCGGCAATTTCAGCATTAAAGTCAAAGCCCGTCAAAGCGACAATTTCAATTTTCAAGTCAAGCCCGTCAAAACGGCAATTTCAAAGCCCGTCAAAGCGGCAATTTCAGCATTCAAGTCAAAGCCCGTGAAAGCGGCAATTTCAGCATTAAAGTCAAAGCCCGTCAAAGCGGCAATTTCAGCATTCAAGTCAAAGCCCATCAAAGCGGCAATTTCTACTTTCAAGTCAAAGCCCGTCAAAGTGGCAATTTATACTTTCAAGTCAAAGCCCGTCAAAGCGGCAATTTTACATTCAAGTCAAAGCCCGTCAAAGCGGCAATTTCAGCATTCAAGTCAGAGCCAGTCAAAGCGGCAGTTTCAACTTTAGAGGCAAAGCCTGCCCGAGTGGCAATTTCAAGTTTTCAAGACTACTTTGGTAGTGGGAGCTTCGGACCAGTTTATCAGCTTGGGAAGCATGAAGAAGTTAGCTTAGGAATTGTAATTTTACATTTCAAATGTTGTATTTCATTTTTCCTTTGTAAAGCAGTGACCACCAGCCAGCTAACCAGCAACCAGCAACCAGCGACAGTGACCAGCAGCAACAACTCTAGTGTGTCAAAAGTGTCTTGTGTCAGTCCGGGTAAGTCTAGGAGCATCAAGTCAGTCCCAATTAGTTCTGAAAGTGTCTAGAGTTAGTCTATGTATGTCTAGAGAGTGCTTAGTGTTAGTATAGAAGAGTCCAGTATCTGTTTAAATGCGGTAGTCCCAGCTATCGCACGTGAGGAACTACACTGACCTGATTCCTTAGTCCGGGGATATGTAGGTAGCCTTGTTCTTGGTTAGAACCAAACCGGCAAGGTACGGTCACAAATTTTCAAGCGTGTTCTCGGCTAGAACCGAAAAGCCAAAATTAGCTTCCGATTACGTCTTTGTCCGAAAACTCTTCATGTTCCCGAACAAAGAGGGGCAGCTGTAATCACCTAATTTTGGCACCAAATTCAAAAAAATAGATAAAATATCATTCTAATTTTCCAGAATTTTTCGCTAAATTATTTCATGAATTTTACCACTTTATTTAAGTTATTTCCGTCAACTAACTAGGAGGAAAATATCAAAAATTACCAAAAATAGAATTGATTGACTGTAATAGATATTTAAAATCTTGTGATTAATTAAATGTTCCTTGTAATTATTTTGTGTGAGTTGTCATTGGTTGTTTAGTTTAGTTAATTAAATTTCCTTGTCAATTTATGTGTTAAGTATGCTATTGGGTCGACCCAATTCAGAAAATGAAAGGAAAAGGGGCCAAGCCCACTCCCTTGATCCACTAGCCCAATTCTATGACTCGGCCCGCCTCACTAAATATATAAACCCAGATTTTACCATTTTTTCTCATTTGCATAAGAAACTCAGAAAAATGGGGAAACCTTTGTCAAAATTCCAAGCTGGCCGGAAACCATTAATCCACCGCGCCTCCGCCGATCGGCCACCGCCGGCCACCACCTCCGGTGGCCGGAAAAATACAAAAGTTATACCATCCTACTCCTTTTCACTCCCTCATTCCATTTCTCAACTTAGTTTCTTCAAAATCTAAGCCGTTTGGCGTAGATCGGGATTCAAAGTTTCTTTCAAACTCGACTCCGGCGACGTGAGTTCTTTTCCGGTAAGTTTTTTTTGTTTCCTCCTCTTCTCCTTACTCCTCTCTACCTCTCCCCACAACCCATCTCCCAAAAACCCGTCCATTTTTCCCGTTTCCTTTTTGTTTTCTCTTCCGTTTCTGTTCCTTCTTCCTTTCTTCTTATCATTTCCTTTCTCCTTTTCTTATGGTGGCTGTGATGAGATTGATATGGTGGCTGTGACGCTAATGGAGTCAGGGAAGGGGGCTGTTCGGATAGTGGTGGCGTGTCGTTGACATTGGTGCCAATGCGAGTTCGACAATGAGCCAGTTGAGCTTAGCTCGTTGGCGTTTGATTGGTGGCATTGCAATGGGACAATTGGGTTCAGGGCTGTGAACCCGGTAGTGATGTGTGGGACTGTTTCAATAGTGAAGCTGATCCGGTGATGATGATGATGGTTTGCTTTTGACAAGGCCATGCCTATTGTGGTGAGGCGAGCTCGAGGCAGCTGCGATACTCGAGACAGCATCAGTGGTGGCGACATCCAGGCAGTGGCGTCGCGAGGGCAGTAAGGCAGAAGCGAGTAAGCTTTGGCATTGGCTTTGGCTTCCGGGTTAGAAAGAAAGTCCCCAAATGTTTTCCTTTATTCCTTGTTGGTTGCTAGTTAGTCATAGTTATTTGTTGTGGGATTTAGTCGATAGTGAATTACCATTGCCATGAATGTTGTCTTGTTGTTGTAGCTTAATGAGTTATGAATGGATATTAATTGGTGTGATTAGCTTGAAGATTTTCCATTGTTAATTAATAAGGAGTAGAAATGCATCCTTTGTGTATGTTTACTAATCTTGTCCGGTTATTGTGCTTCCAATGGAAATCATGCCTAAATTTGTTCTTGATGTGGCCATTGAGTGTCAAGCAGGCAAGAATCTAACTTAGTGAGTTTGTAGACATGAAATGTATATCTGTTTGCTTTAGTTCCATGGTTTCAAAGCATGAGTTTTCGTTTGTGTAGCTTCTGATAAGCGTGTTACGAAAGCTGTCATGAACTGGTATAATTGTATTTGTAAGGGTATTATGTCAAGCATGAAATCTGGAGTGCATAGTTTGAATTTTGAGAGATTGAAATACCAGGAACGTGAGGAATTGTGAGTGACATGAGAATCATGGTCTGTAGCAAATGTATTAGCATAAAGGGTTGTTTGGTCTGCATTTTAAGTGATGTTTATTGTAGCCTCTTTAGTAGTATTTTAGTTTGGATTTGGTTTGTTCTAGTTAGACTCAGGGAGTCAGAAGGGTCATTTGATCCTCTTAAGACTTAATGAGGTGAGATTTAGGTAATCTGGTGGTTTGTGTAGTTTTAGTTTTGGAATACTGTGGGCTGAGTTAAAATCTGAAAAAAAGTAAAAGATAGTCAAATAATTAGACAAATTGGCATTGCAAAAATGGTATGTTTTGAGCTTTGCTTTTTGGTTGGTGTAGTTTAGACATGAAAGGGGTAATTTTTCATTAATTCCTTGGTCTTCACAAAGGCCAGCCCATTTCTCCCTCCTTTCCATCACTTTCACTCCAATCTTTTACCCTATTTCCCCCTATTCTTCTCTTCTATTTAAGAGGGTCTTTACCCCCTTTATCTGCACTACACAGAACACACAACAACCTGACTGAAAATACACCAGGAACTATTCTCTAAAAACAGATCTGAAACCAAAGAAAGAAGAGGGTAAAAACACTTGAGAAAGAAAGAAAAAAATAGTGTGAAAACACTAATCTTTTGAAGGTTTCAATCTTAGTACTTAAAGTAGTTAGAATGTTGACATAGGATGCTCGTTTAGCTGCTCGTTGCTGTTTCTTTCTGGTTAGTTGGTCAATTTTTGGACTTTCACTTTGAGGTCACTGTTGCCGCTTTGCTAAGAGAGTTTACTTTTAACTCTTTAGGTACTTTTTCTTAAACTCTCAGTATTTAAGTTTTAGCTTATTTTAAGTTTGTTCTTGTGAAAAAATGGCCTAATAAGGCCCTGAAATGCAAACATGCTTATTAAAATTCTTGTATGTTATTGCTGCTATCCCAAGCCCACTGTTGGTGCTAAAAAAAAAGTATTTCATTTGCTATGTTTTGTGTGTGAATAATTATTCCTTGTTGCTATGAACATAAAAATTATAAAGTTTTAAAATAGCAAAGTTAGAGAAAGGTAATGCAAACTGAAACTCCAACAAAAAAAATGTAAAAAATGACTTTATTTTGCAAACTTGATCTTCGAGACGCTAAATAAAGTTGTATCTGCGGAAATTGACATCTGGTGCAAACTGTCTACAAAAAATAGACTACATGTGCAAACTTCTTAAAGCTAAAAGCGGGCAGAATCATTTCTAAATTTGCAAGTTCAATTGTTTCAATTTTAAGCCTTTAACTTATGGCTATGAATGCTTAACAATTAACAAGTCACTCAAGCGTTTTAAATGTTTTGGTATATGTATCAATGGTCATTCGCAAGCCCGTTAGTTTTCATGTTGACAATATACAATTTTTTTTATTTATTGGTGTTAAGTCAGCTACTAAATCAAAGCATTAAAGCTAATAATAGAAGGCATAATAATAAGTATGACTAGTGGTCTGCTTATTAAGCCAAAATTAAATTGAGAAAAGTCAATTATGAAGTTTGTGTTAAAACTTGATTTTAAACACGATTAGGCATTAATAGGTATGATTTGTGATCTACTTATTAGGTAAAAAAAATTAATTTTATTAGAGGAAATTTGTTCTAAAGTATACCCAGTGGGTTAGCTAATACAATCTTTAGTTCAAAAAATATTAAAGCGAAAATAATAAAGGCAATAAATAGCAAACCAATTTTTCAAGAGTCGAAACGAGTCAATAAAGCAACTGTACTTGGTACAGGACTCAAGGGTGTCTAACCCCTTCCCGCGAGTCAATCGAGATCCTTACCCGGAACTCTGACGCAGACCATTAAACGAGTCATAGGTGTTCTAAGGTACCTTTTTGGTGACTTGGCACACCTTTGAACTATGTCAAGTGGCGACTCCGAAAAATCTCTAAATAATTTTGTATCTTTAAAACACCTAAGTCACAACTTTTATTTATTTTATTTTAGTAAATTTTTAGGGCGTGACAGGTAAGGTGACATTGGGTCACCTTGCCTCAACCCTTTCTTTGCTTGGAATTTGGGGTTATGCCACCATTGAGCAAGAGTGAGTAGCTCACAGTAGTTATGCACTCCATTATCCATTCTACAAATCTTGTAGGCATTCCATACTCCAGTAGAATCATCTTAAGGAATGCCCATTCCACAGAGACGTATGCTTTCCTAATGTCAACCTTAATTAAGCATCTTGGTGATACCCCTTTGTGTGTGTATTTCTTAACCAATTCATGAGCCATGATCACATTGTCAAGGATGTTCCTACCCTTTGTTGAACCCTCCCAAAACAATGCATAACAAGTATGCACCGGGATGTATTTTCAACAAAATGGGACTCCAAAGGGTTTCTTTGGAGTCGCCACCTAATTTAAGGATTATTAGGAACCTAAGATTAACTAATGAGTGCAATTTATTCTTTAATTAAATGAAATTAAATTAAAAATCAGAGATTCTGAGTAAGTGGTTCTCTTAAATTCGAAAGAAGGTCCCTTGAGGGAGCACTTTCGAAAATCCGCTAAATGCGGTTAATCCGACGGTTTTCACGAATTTGTTAAGGATAATAGAATTAATTTTAACTAAGGATAATATAAATAAGATAAGGTTTTGGTTACGCCAATACTTAGATAAACAAATGATAAAATCTTAAGATTAAATAAATAGATGAATTACAACATGGTTGATTGATAAGTTAATTAAATAAATAAAGGATAAATAAATTAAATAAATAATTTAAATAAAATAAAATACTCTAAGTAAATAATTAGATAAATAATTGATTAATTGATCGCTTAAATAAATGGATAAATAAATAAATAGATAACTTAATTAAATAAATTAACATTTATATTAATTTAATTAAATAAAAGAATAAATGAATAATAATTGATTAAATACATAAATAATTATTATTAAATAAATAAATAAATAAATAAATAAATGATTAATTAAATTAAATAAATAAATAAGATTAATTAAATAAATAATTTAATAAATCAATATCGCATAATTAATCCGATTAATGAATAAATGAGTAGATCGATAAATAAATATTTAATAAATGGATAAATAAATATAAATAATAGATGGAGATGTATAATTTAATTAAATTTTAGTTTCTTTTGCACTCGATAATTAGCCATAGATTACTATTAACTTAAACTAATTGGCGAGTCCCAAAGAAACGGGATAAACAATTATATAATCATCCTAAACATGCAATAAGATAACAATTCAATAAAGCGGCTATCCTACCAAGCTTCTAACATGCAAATCCTAGTCCGATTTCAGGGCTTCCTAAAACATGCTTTTTAAAGGAAACGGGAAAGAGGGAGTTTTAGAAGGTAGAACCCGGAAGCGCAACTCAATCATTGAGCCTTAAATTTAGAGATTTTCATTTTCTTTTTTTCTTTTTTTTTACATTTTCGGGGATATCAAGTCCCGAAAATGCAGAGCGGATCAAATAACTTCCAATGCATGTAGCCATCCCGTTTGTGAGTTTTATTTCAACTCGTCCCCGAAGGTGTACATGACAAAGAAACATAAGAGAACAAAAGATTAGCATTCATTCTAAGGCAATCGTAAGCAAATGCAATAACACGCACAAATCATAACACGTTCTATTACGGACTTCCGACACTAATCTATCCCGTCGCCTAGACAATTCTCCACACCTTTACTAACTCCAACTACTCCAAATAACAACTACCAATTATTTTCACCATACCCGGGATGAACTTTCAATTATTTCTCAATACCATACTGCAAATCATGAAAGGCGCCAATTGGCCTTTCAAAATAAAACCTCACTGGTCCTCGGCTTTAGTCAAGCCTCTCAGTTACCTCGGTTCTGCAAGGATCACAGACCTTGCTCATAAGGCTCCTCACTGGTCCTCGGCTTTAATCAAACCTCGCAGTTCCTAGGTAGCCAAGACCGCACTGGTCTCCAAGGAGGGGCCCCACTAGTCATTTTAAAGACGCATGGGCTTCACTCTCCTAGTATGCGACAAGCATACTTCGTTCCATAAGAAAATGCAGCTGGTTAGTCAATATCGGCCTGCACACACGCAAAGCCATTCCCGAGAGGGACCCCACTGATCTTTTAAAGATACCAGGGGCTTCGCCTCTTAGTATGCAACTTGCATTCTCCAATCATATCCCGATACATTTTCCCAAACTTACAAAACAAGCCAGGAACCCAGACTGACCCTCCACCTAAATGAAGCATTTTCCAACCCCATGCATCAACCAAAGCTAACAAACCATTTGCACCACATGAACAAAGCAGAGTCACCATCACCTCATACTCTCACTGAACTCCCTACACTTCCTCCCATACTTCAATAACCGACAAACAACCAACTGATAACTCATACAAGGGTCCAATTGCCAGGATAGAAATCAAACATAGGCTGCTCACAACAAACTGAAACTAAACAATAATAGGGCTGACATTGAACTTCACAGAATTTGAAGAAACTCCTTTCAAATTATTTGAATTATGACAGAGAAAAAGCTCATAAAAATAGAAACTGACAGAAAAGAAAAATTAGTCCTACTGCTATGCTTCAATAAACAGGACTAGGTATGCTATTTAGAACATTAACTCACAATCAGGCAAAGCAATGAGAAGGAACACTGATTCAAACCTAGAAAAGCATCTAAATCTCAGCACTCCCGACACCTTCAGAACTAAACTCATGCCAACAATTACATATTCAAAATGAAGACCTAAACAACTAAAGGAAAACTCTGCATTCACAAGCCTTTGGAATCAAACTCACAGATAGCTGCACCATTACTAACCTATTTCGCCGAGGTAAAATGGATCAGACCAGACATCCATACTATTCTAAAACTGCCTGCAGACTGCACTAAACTCTACTTCAACTCTCAAAGGCAACAAGCAGATAGCCTGGACAAGCTATGAACTTAATCTCCCTCCTAGACCAGAACAGCAGCATCAAATCCACAGCCCCTAAACTTTCACTGCCTGAACCACCCTAAATTGACTCCTATACCTTGAAACTATCACAACCTGGCAGCATGATGCACCTCTACACAATACTCAAACCTTAAACTCGGCCCTGAACCTGCTCTGCACCCTGCAGCCTACAAAAACAATCCCAGAAGTCCTGAACAAGAACAGGATGCAGACTTCACACCCTCTTCTAATATCCTATACATGCCCTGAACTAAACCCAATCGAACAGAACCCTAAATCTTTCACAAAACCTAAGACTAACTCCCAGCTTCTTTAAACTCCCAGAACAGGCCCTGGCCTTTCTTAAACTTTCAAAGCACTTCACAAACAGACCAAAACTACTCTACACCAACTCACACGTCCCTGAACCTCTGCATACAATTTTCTTAACTCCTGAAAACTATGCAGACTACCTGATAATCTTCCTTTGACCCTGCTACAGCCTGCAAATTGCCCTAAACAAACTGCACTCCATCACCTACTTTCCCCACTGTCTGCAGCCCCTAGAAACAACTCCAACACCCTCAGACCCAAGAACAACCAACAGGAACATCCTCCACTAACCCCCTAAACCTCTACATACACCTTCAACTAGCAAAGAACAAACTCTATAGACCATTAAGATTTCTAGAAACCAGCCTTTACCTCTTATACAAAAGTTATCATTAAAACACTAAACTTAGAAAACTAGGACAACATCTCAAAACTTCCTCACAAGCCACCTGAGCAACTACCATACCCAAACCAAGAACCAGGCTGCAGCACCTACACTCTCCTTTAAAGCCTCACAAACAACAACAGACTAGCAAGAGAATGGGGCGGGAACCCAACCAATTCATTTTAGCTTTTTTAGAAAAATCACAAAAATGAAGTCCAAAGCATAACCATGATTAACTTATTTAATACAACCAAATCTATTTAAACGATCATTTTTACAAAGTCATAACCTTTCCAAGATTCAAACTTTACACTAGGTAATCTTTTTATAAGATTTGTACTAGTTTTATCACCTTAACTTAGAAGGAGAACAATTATATGTTATCTAGGGTTTAAAACTTCAAATGAAGCTGAAGTTATTATCTAAATGAGAAAACATAAACTTGTTAAAACTTGAACCACATTACTTTTCACATTTTCAAATGCAATAAGCAACAACAACAAAAGAAAATAAAGCATTACCTGCTTTTGAGCAGTGAACTAGGCAGTAAGACTAAAAGAATCGACGTTTGAATAAGCTGCGACACGAACAAAACAACTCGAATGGCGATGCGACGACTAAGAAAACAGGGATATCAACTCCAGAAATCTAAGACTATAAGCGAAACTATCACCACTGTATAGAAAGTTTATCAGAGACCTAAAAGAAATTTCTGTTCTATTTTTCTTAATGCAGTTTGATATCCAAAGACCTCCCCCTAAACCCTACCAAAATGATAAATATATATATAAAAACTTTAGGGTTTTACCTCCAATGAAAAATTCGAATTACCCTCTCATTTTTTTTATCCATTCCCTCATGAGATAAGGGTGAGAGGGTCAAATTCTGCCCCTCTCGTCCTTATCTCCAAAGAAAAAGATCAACGGCTTGGATTATTTTCGATTCAAAATGGATGGATTAGATCTTGTGCCCGCTGTACTGGTGAGAGGGAAAAGGAGAGTGGGGGGGACCATGGTACGAATTTCTTGGACTGTTGCAAGGTTTTTGAGGATAAATTGGGATTAAGGGGAAGGGATTAGGGTTAATCAGGTTTAGGGGAGGGGAATGAGGGAAATCGGGTTAGGGGAGCGGGATTTCTGATTAGGGGAGGTTTGGGCCGGGTTAGGGACTGAAATGGGTAAGGGAGTAATACTGTATATGTATATGTGTTTGCATAGATAGACCAATTTTAGGAAGTAGGAACGAAATTAGCTCTTTTGAGTAATTAAATAAATAGAGGTGTTGCATAGATATGCTGGATTTTAGGATGTGTAGTTCAATTTTAGTCTATCTCTTCTAAAACTTTCATTAATTCACATTAAAGTTTTAACTAATTTTTTTTATTTTTTATTATTTTAATAATTAGACATTAATCAAGATTTTCGGGATAAAATTGGGTGTCAACCCCCTCTATAAAGGCTGATCGAGAGGGTCCCACTATCCTGTCTACCACAGTCTTCAATCTGGATGTGATGATTTTAGCTATCAGCTTGTACACAGTAGTACAACATGCTATTGGCCTGAATTCCTTTACATAAGTTGGATTTTTGACTTTGGGGACTAGTGTTACAGTAGTGCAGTTAACACTTCTCAGCATTTTGCCCCTGTTAATAAATTGCAATACAACCTCTGTGACCTCTACACCAATAGTTCCCCAGTGTGGTTTAAAAAACTTAGCTGGGAAACCATCAATTCCAGGTGCTTTATCATCAGGTAAACTCTTCAAGGCATTAGCAACATCCTCTTCAGTGACTGGTTTGTTAAGTTGCAGTTGTTGTTCTCTGTTTAAACAGACTTCATTCCTTGTTGTTGTTATGTATATGCATGGTAACTCAGTGGCACAAGTACCTAGTAAGGTATGGAAGAACCCAGTGAACTCTTGTTCAATTTGGTCGGGGTCAACGAGCCTTAGGCCCTGCTCAGTACATATAGATGTTATTTTGTTCTTAGCTTGTCTTGCTCTTAGCTGGGCATTGAATCAAGGGATACTTGGAGTTGTACTCAAACATTTCTAAAAAAAATGATTTTTCTCATATTTGTTTTGGCATAAATTGCTCAAGAAGTTCTTTCGGTTAAAACGTCGTGCGACTCGGAGGACATAAGACTTCTTGGTCAAGCCCGAGCTGGTGGGAAAGAGCTGGAGATCATGAAAAAGATTTCCACACAAGGAGGCAGGCGACCGGGAAGCTTTGCTTATCGAATGCCGACTACATGGGAACAGATGTTTCTGTGACAACTATTTCCTCGTCTGGGAAGCACCATCCTTTGATTGAGAGAGCCAGAGCCCTTCAGTGGTTCGGATACTGGAATCTGCCCAAAAGTCCTGACTTTTTTGAGGCAGGGCTTCGACGCATATCTGGCCAACTTTTTAGCTTTGAAGCTGGCTGCTCTGCTATACTATACTAGTTGTAGGGCGCTAGCGCTTGGCTAATATAATAGAAAGTAAAAGACAAGAGGTTCAAGACAAAGGTATGTCTTTCATCCCTGTTTTTCTAATCGGACTCAGAGGGAGGTGAATTCCCTTACTATTTGAGTCTCCTGCTGCTATCCAAGTGGCTCAAGATTTTTGGCGCAACACCTGTTCATGAATCCCATTCCAGTGCTCAATTTGAACTATTCAAGTACTTCTCCTCCAGAATAAGGTGATTGTTGAATAGGTTGGTGGTCAGCTCATTTTGCACTCTTGTCACCTTTTCATGTAGGGAGTTGAGTTTCTTCTCTATGGCTGAGAATTCCTTCTGTATATATTTGGCTTTGTCCCCCAAAATCTGAAGTTTCCTCCATACAGAGAACATTGTATATCCTTGTATTTCCTGCTCCCACACTTCCTGGACTGCTTCTTTAAATTTCCCCTGGTTCACCATTACGTTTAGTAATCTTAAGGTTTTAGGAAGTCTTGATCTTCTGATGTTAGTGTTCAGGATAATAGGTGTGTGATCAGACACTCCAGGGAGCTCATAATAAGCCTCTATATTATTATATTTTAGGAACCATTGTCTATTACCTAACGTCCAGTCTATGTTACTACAAACTCTATCCCCTGCCTCTCTTTTGTTGCACCAAGACCACTGGTTTCCTTTTCTTGGTAGTTGCCCTACCCCAATATCAGCAATACATTCCTGAAAGTCAATAGTTTTTGTTTGGTGTACTAGTTGTCTATGTAGTCTATCATCAACTGACAATATTACATTGAAGCCCCCTATCAGGAGCCAAGGGGTGGTGGTTGTACTATGAATATGTCTAATGAGTGCACAGAGCTTTTTTCTTTCAGCCACAGTATTCCTCCCATACACAAATGTGATGCAAGCTGAAAAGTCTGATTCCTTGTCCTTCACTGCACAATGAACCAATTGTAAAATGGCTAGAAGGACATTAACTGACACTAGATGTAGCTTCCATAATAGCCATATCCTTCCATTATTGGGTTGTGAGTAATTTGCATGAATTTCCCATTCTGGACCAAATTTACTTTTTATTTTATCCCAGTTTCTTATTTTAACTCTTGTCTCAAGGCACCCCATAAGGGCTATGTGTTGTTTTAGCAGAAAGGTCTTTGAGTTCTTTCTGCTTGAAGGGCTTATTAAGCCCTCTTATGTTTCACGAACTTAGGATCATGGAGGTTCTTTCTGGGTAGTGGTGATTGCATTTACTGACTCTGGATCATCATCAACATTTTGTATTCTCAAGGAGATGAATCTGTTCTTGCTGAGGAGGATATCTAATTCTTCTTCAGATAATGCTCCTTTTTGGTCACTTATTTGCAGTGCTTTATCCTTTCCTTTGCTACTCTTTGGTGTCTTCCCACTTTGCTCTTTGTCCAGTGTCCCCACCTCACTTTGTTGTGTTTGAACCTTATTACCTTGTGCTTGGCTCAGATCAGAATTTTGTCCAGTCTCCCTTTTTTTTTCCGCCAAGTTCCTATCAAGCTGAGGTATCCATACTGGCTGGAGTTTCTTCTTTTTACCCCTTCTTTTTCTCTTTCCTTGCTACTGATCTTGAATCTGTTGTTGAGTCTGAGCTGCAGCCTCGACATTGTTGTGTTCCTGGAAGTCATTCTGCTTACATCTTCCTGTCTCATGACCTATTTGGAGACAGTCTTGGCAGTAATTAGGTCTCCATTCGTACTCTAGTCTTTGTTCCCGGTACAATCCATCAACATCTTCAATCAACACATGCTCCGACAAGGGTTGTGAGATGTCCATTTCTATAAGTATACGGGCACAGGAAATTCTTTCACCTTGACCTGTCAACCTATCAGTGCATATTGGTTTCCCTACATAACTAGCTATTCTTCCCAGGTTCTCAGCAGCCCAGTACTGAACAGGTAGATTCGAAAATATCACCCAAACAAGTATAATTCTATTAGGTTCTGCACTGATTTGAAAATTGGCTTCCCAATGTTTAATTATCATGGGTCTATTGTTGTATGTATAGGGTCCATACTCCAGGATCCTATTTTTATCATTTTCAGAATTGAATCTAAATACAAAATACCCATCGTCATGTAAAAATACATGTGGAATCTCTGTAAAATTCCAGACACCATACACAAACTTCAGCATCTCCTTGAATGTAGAGGAGCCTCCAATTACATACCCTATCAAACTCGACTTCCATTTGCGCTTCTGCTCTTCAACTTCAACTGGGTTTAATCGGACTACCTTCATTCCTTCTTTGAGAACCGGAGGGTAATATTCCAGCTTTGTCCCCTGTTGTTGAGATCGATTTCCTTTGACTATGTCTGCTAGCAGTAGTTCAGGACCTTTCGAATCCCCTGAGAATGTAAGCTTTCTTGCCGCCACCGTTGCGTCAACGGCTGCAGCTAGAGTTTTTGTCGGTTCCTTATGCGGTGGAGTTTGCAGTATCGTTGGGGCGCTTCCCATGCCTCGCATCTATTGGACCAGATTGGCCGGTTCTAGGGTTTGGGGAATCCCTGATTCCGGTGTAACTATCCGATTATTACTTCGATTGTTGCTTCCCTGTGCCATTGGTGCTATTAGCAACTGCAGAAGGCTTGATTTCCCAGGCTCTTCAGAGCAGGTGCACGTTAGCTAAACCTTGCATGTCGTGCGCCGCTAGAGAGGGAAAAATTCTAACTTGATATGAGTAGTTGGTTACAAGGACAAAAATGCCCCCTCCCTATCTTATTCTCACTTCTTTCTTTCTTTCTTTATTGTATTTGCTAAATTATTATCTCTCTCTTCTTATTGTTTTTTTTTAAATTCTTCTCCTTAATTAATTCTTTCATCGATTTTCTCACTGACCCTCTTTGAATTTATTTTAGTTAACTAACGATTTTTTTTGGTTGAGGATTCAGCATTATTGCTCCAATATATTTAAAGTATAACTAAAAAGGGATTGTCATAAAATTGGCAATTAAAACAGAAAAATTTAACCAAATAACGGTTAAAATAAATTAATCTAGTCAAGTAAAAAATATAGTAATTAATCTACGTACTGTGTAAGAAACTAGTTGTATGACTTTTCATATTTGTTTTTTAAAAGTTCTCTTTAATAGAATTTAAATAAAGCGCGAAAAGTGGAAAGAAACCAAATTTATTTGTCTATTTGTGCATTAAACACCTAATCGGTTTAATCGTAGAAAATAGACTAAATTCCTATCCGCTCTTTGCTGCTAGAGGTAAACTGGTATTCATAAAATAGTGGCACCCGCAGCCTCCAAATTCTGGATCCGCCTCTGCTCGTAATATACTTTAAATTAACGGATGGTGTAAAAAAAGATATAATCGGTGTATATTAATTAAAATCTATCTTTATTTATTTATAAAAGTAGGAAATTCGTCAAATTTGTCCCTGGATCAATCACAAGTCGAGGAACTTTACATTCTGTTGGATTTTTGTTCTAATTACCCAACCGTTAGGAAAATTTCTCTCCGTTGATATTTGTATTGACCCCAATACATGGAAAAACGAAACCTTTTTCCTGGAAAAATGGTTAAAAAAATGGCCGCAAGAGGATATTCCTGCACCAGGGTATATTCGAGAATCACGATTTAGGGGCAAATTATTTAATATAATTGAGTCCACTTTTTACCTAATTTGGTCGGGTCTTGCTAATACCCCCAGGCCCCATCCAAAGAATACGGGTTGATCCAGGCGATCCATTAATCCAACGCACTTTTGACAAACGTCCCGTTTCATTATTAACTAGTACTTCAATTATAATTTACTAATACCATACTTCTGATTTGCAAATATTAGTTTGGTACATGTATTAATTTCACAATTAAATATTGAACTCTACAAGCAATTTTTATAATAAAGAATAATAGTAGTTTTTACAAACTTCCTCTGACTTTAATATTACCTATACCTATTCCCCGAAGCTCAGATTGTTTATTAGTGATACGACTCGTTACAAATACTATTTTGTTTAGTTATATGGTTTATTTCTCCTAAAATATCTTATTAAGATGTTGGAGATCGTAATAAAAATATAAATACAAAAATTTACTGAATTATTTTATATTATCCAATAACATATTATTTTGCATATATCATCTCAAAATATATGTGTGTTTCGTATGCAATTTTTGTGATGTTGGTTGATAAAATTATTTTGAAAACCTTTTCTATTGGAAAATAAGTTCCGGTAAGACCTGGGCATATGACCAAGCCGGTTCCGAGCTCGTTTGGTCTCATTGTTTTTAGCTTACCTTAGCTTAGCTTAGCTTAGCTTAGCTTGGCTTGGCTTGGCTTGGCTTGACTTAATTTCAATCAAAATTTGGCTCGGCTCGATCAAGACTCAGTTCAGTCAAAGCTTGGGCTCGATTAGCCAGATGATTGTGTAGTTTTTTAATTTAAAATTAATATTTATGTATTATGCTCAATTACTATGCTAATTCAATGTTTAAAAATTCATATACTTATACTTCTATATTTATTTATAGAACGTAAGTTACCTTTTTTTTTACCGCAATATAACTAAAGTAAATTAGATTGGCAGATGCAATTAAAAATTAATTTAATTCTAAAAAATTTAATATTAGTATTATTATCTCGTTTAAATTCTTCAATATTATTGTTTAACTAGACAACTCGTTTTAACTTATATAATTGCCTTTATAACTTCAGCTTGATTTCACAAAAAAAAAGTTATTAATTCTTGCATATTTTAATTAGCAAGCAATCTAACATAAATACTTTTAGCACATTCATTTTGGATTAAAACCAAATTATCATGTTCTTGATATAATCTCTTTTCTCATAGAATGTTTAGTCATGATCATAGAGCATATTCAAACTCAATTATCTTTTATACCATATTTTTAGTTCCATCTACTACTACTACTCTGTAAGTGGGAAGCCTCATAAGTTGTAAAATCAAAAGACTATATTACCTCCTTAATCAAATATTGCTCAAAGTATAGTTGTTTACAAGAAGATAAATACACACTCAAATAAATAAAATATAAAATAAAAGATTCAATTATAAAACATGCATCTACATCGATTGATATAAAAAATCTGGAGAATATAAAGAGTTGCATTTGGTAATCTAATTTAGTATAAATTCATTTGACTAATTTAACAGTACAGATCGGCTTCATCTAATAAAATGCAAACTATTATACATCTGAACTGATAAAAAATTATCTCAACTGAGGGAGGAAACCAATAAATCATCAAATACATTGTTGAATTCTCATCATATTCTTCTTTTATTAAGTGTACTTCAACATAATTTTGAATATTCGACCTCCCATAAATTAAAATTATTGTAAATTAAGATTATATGTTCATTTTAACACACAGATTTACTTTGCAAATGTCAACTCTGGTAAGTTCATTTCTTGATTTTTTTTATATATTTTATACAAGCATTCCTAAAACTATGTATTTGGTATATTATTATTATAAAATAATATGTGCATGTCCCCGGACACGCAAATTAACGCGCCAAATGTGAACTCGACTAAGTATTCTGTATGGGCCTAAATCAGTATAGGTGTACAAATAAAATTTGGATTCGGATACAAGCAATTCTTCGTATCAAAGTTGCAATAATGCGAGAAAAAGATATAAAATGCGAGAGAATAAACTGTATTTCAATATGCGAAAGGTGAGTACAAATTTGGGCAGAGTTTTAGTATAATTTTCTGGATGCCCGTTATACAAAATGAGCTACTATTTATAGGTCTAAGCCTTGCCCACGATCTCCACTATCAGCTGCCATGTCGTCCCACGATCTTGATGTGTAGTGGCTGAGTTAGTGGGGCGAAGTAGTGGGCTGCAAAGCCGGTCGAACCAAGGGGAATCCACCGAGGTGAGAGTTAACGACCTCGGTGGCTTGGCCCTGTTGCTTGACCGAGGTGATGGCTACCGAAGCTCAGCTTATGGCTCGCCTTCGGTAACGCCTCTTCGGTTTCAAGGCTTCGGCGACTCGCTCAATCGCTTCGGCGGTTGCTTAGTCGCGACGTGTTTGGTCGTTAAAATTTGCATGACCGAGGCAGATCACCGCGGGTCAATTTTTACCCAATACAGATAGTCCCCCCACTCCTCGGTTGCATACCGAGCTGACCGAGGAGTGGAATGAAGTATTAGCGGGAAAGCGACGTTGCTTGATCCTATCCAAGCGTTTCAAAATTTGCCAACGGTTCGCGTCCCATCAGGTCACTTCTCGCGGACACGTGGCGTTCATCCATCGGTCGTTCGAACTGTCGCGCCGCACTCTTCGTTTCTCCCAACGTTATGATGATGGCGATGACGTCATCCTCTCTTAAACTTCCATACCTATAAAAGGGGCTATTCATCACTCTTCTTCTTCACTTATTTCAGAGCAACCAACAGTGAAAAAGCTAAGAATTCTTCCAAACTCTTTCCAACTTTCTGATTTCATAAAAAAGCTTCCGTTTTCGATATCACCATCATGTCTACTACCATATCAAGGCAAGATTCAAGTGATTCTGGCGAGAGGGCCAAGGCCGACCAGTTTGCTACCATTATTTCCAGCGGCGAGTTCATCACCGCCGTGCCGCCGCTTCAGATGATAGAGGCGGAGGGTGGTGAAGAGGCGGCCTCCGATGCCGGCGTCTCTGGGCGACGGGGGGGGGGGGGGGGGGAGGGGGGGAGCCAGGCACGACGTCGCAGCTGAAAGTGAGGACGTCGGCTTGGAGGAGGAGGATGCTGTACATGAGGAAGAAGGTGCCGAGGGCAGAGATGCCGAGGGCGGTACCGAAGGTGGTAACGTCGCCGAGGGGGCGTCTTAGGGACCCATAATTCCACTCGAGCAGGAACTCGAGCCCCATCAAATAATCCCCCTCTCACTTCGACAATGGCAAGGACTTGAAGCTGCAAGCTCAAACGGCTGATCAAGAGGAGAAAAATAGGAATATTCCCGTGAACACCACCCCGACCCGCATAACTCAAGCTCACATTGAGCGGGTTCGGAGGGAGTGTCGATTTGAGCCCGAGGTGAAGGTTATCATCCCTGATCCCACAAATAGGGTGTGCCACAACATCGAGGGGATGTCTTTCGCTTATACTTATTCCTTTACCCTCGGCTTCTCCCTCCCAGTTCATAAGGTCATCGATGACTTCTGCCGGGCATACAACTTGTGTCTGGCCCAGCTCGGCCCCGGCGTCTGGAGGGTGGTCCAATGCATGGATTGGTTGAGCAAAATAGCTAAAGTGGACTTCACCTTCCAACACCTCATCTCGCTCTACTACCCCTATTTTCACAAGGCCGGAGTCGTGGCGCTGAACAACCGGGGCAAGTTCGCCCTCCTTCACAAGAGTGAAGACCATGGGGACCGAGGCTGGTGTGATCGCTACATCTTGTTGGAGACGAAGGTTTTATCAGCCGAGCCAAATTTTCCCGAACGGTGGAATAACACACGTAAGTACACTGCCTTTCTCATCTTTCTCCTCGGTAGTTTGCCTGTGTTAACTGACTTCGTCTCTTTGCTATTTCTTCAGCCAACAAGGTGGACATCGTGCCCCCGGCGGGGTTGACTGAGTGGGTGAAGGCGATGACCAAAGCTCGCAAACGTCCCGAGAGGACGTGGATGAAAATGGCTGTCGACTTCGGTTGGCAGTGCAAGAGGCATGGTAAGTTTTTGATAGTGTTTTGATAGGTGGGTTATCTTGGGATTTTGATTATTTTTCTGACTTTCCTTTCCTCGGTATTAGGTTTTCCAAACCGTGTTGTTAACACCAAGAAGAGTAAAAAGAAGAAAAAGGAAGAAAAGAAGAAAGATGATGAAGAGACCAAATCAGACGATGATCTGGCTGCGGTAGTCGGGGAGTACAAGGGGTTGAAGGCTTCCAAGTCTTCAAAAACTTCTAAGGGAGCCCCCGACCAGGGGACTTCCAAAGGTAATATTCCTCCTCGGTCGATACTTATCAGATGCTGTTCTTTATTTGTCTCTGTCGTTTTAACTCCTTTCCTTGTTGTAGGCGTGAAGCGGAAGAGGGCTGTCTCAAAAAAGCCATCCCGCTCGGCGACCCCTCGAACCGAGGCGGAGACTCCCCGCCAACCCGAAGCCGTGGTTGAAAAGCGTCAAGGACTGGTGGATGAGCCCGAGGATGATGCAGCCACCGAAGCATGGGCTCGAGGGGATGTTGATGTCATCGATCTTGAGGGCCAAGAACTAGAGGCTGACGCCGCTGCGGAAAAGGCCAAGGGCAAGGCTAAAGTCACCGAGGCGGGTGCTGTTGCGCTTGAAGAGGAGGTTGGCACCGGGGCGGTGAGGGCACACTCCGAACCCGCGAGGATTTCGTCCTCGGTGGGGTCTTAACGGAAGCTTGATGTGCCAATCTCTTCAAATCTGCTAGCTTGCAACGCCGAGGACCTCTTAAGCCTCACACCCTTGTTGGGCCCAACCAAGGACAAGCTTATGCAAGAATTCACCTCCGGCCAGCTATACAACACCATGGCCTCCAACGCAGTAAGGGTAAGTCTCACCCTACTTGAAACCAAAGAGCTTAATTTCTATCTTTACCTTCGGGCTGTTTCTGACCTCGGTTTGCTTGATTTCTGCTCAGAGCTTCATCCTCTCACTGAAGGCAATCGAGGTCGAGTCCTCGAGGACTGCCGAGGTTCGGCGCGTATCTCGCCTATGGGACCAGCAAAGGGACAAGTTCAATGCCCAGATAGCTGCGTTAAAAGCTGATTTAGCCAAGTCCCAGGCCGATCTACGCGAAGCCGAGGCGAATTCTGAGGCCAAGATTAATATGCTCAATGATGATTTTCAAGCCGAACGCTCGAGGCTAGGAGAGGAGGTCGCGAGGCTGGATGGTGAGCTATCTCGAACCAAGGCCGAAGCCGTGAACATGGGCAAAAAGCATCACGAGCAGTTGAAAAGTCATCTGCTCCACATCAAGAAGATGGAGAGTGAGAACTCCAAGCTTTCAACCAAGGATGCTCAGATTGCCGCCCTTCAAGACGAGATCGCCGATCGGAAGAGTAGGGCGACACTCAAGGTCAAGAGGGCCGAGCTCGACAAGCGATGGGCCATCATCAAGTCTCGGCTAAGGCTGCTTAAACGGTGCCGCGCCGGGGAGATCAACTTAGATGAGGGGATTGAAAAGGCCGAGGTCAAAGCGGCCGAAGCTCAAGCTATCATTGACGAACTCCCATCAAGTGAGGCCTCGAGCGGCGATGATGAGGAAGAAGAAGATGAAGAGGCCGAAGGGGACTCCGAAGGCGGAGGTGATTCTCCCGAGGCATGAACTGTTTTTAGTGTAAGCCTTCGGGCTTTTAAGTTTGTATTTTGGATCTTCGAGTCTTTTTTGAATGTAGATATTCTGCCTTCGGGCTTTTAATGACAATATTTTGCATCTTTATTTCGTGTGATGGCTTTTCGCATATACCAAACACTTTGATGCGAACTTTAATATTTGCTTGCAAGGTTTAAATAGAATTTGACCGATGCAAACCTAGGACGACGTCTCGCCCTCGGGTCGACGCATTGTGCGGCTTCAAAATGTAAGATTCACACAGATAAAATGAGTGCAACCGAAGTCATTTTTATTGATATCAACGAGCCAAAAGTCGGCTACGTACATAAAACCAAGCCGAAACGGACCTTGGGTAAAAATGAATTTTCGAATAAAGGTAAACTAACATCATGCCGCTACCGGGCTAATTTACAATGCGCTAAATCTAATCCTCGGGCGCAAGTCCCCGGTTGTTGGATAGATAAGCTTCGGTTGGGAGGCTCGATGTCGACCTCGATATCAACCCTTCTCACTCCCCCCCAGTGTTCGGTTGTGAATCTTGATGAAGATCCGAGCACTGGAGCCGGTTCGGTTCGCTTCCTGAAAAGGTCAAGCAAAAAGATGGAACGAGGAGTAAGTTAGCACATTTTCTATTGATGCCATGGGAGCGTTGTTCGGCTCGGGGCTGTTTGATTTAAAAAGAGTTGGAAAATATTTACCTCAGCTAGAAGTAGTATCGCTTCAAGTTGGAGATGTTCCAATTCAGATGTTCGGGCTCTCCTTGCAAATTCTCGATCTGATAAGAGCCTTTTCCCACAATTGCTTTGACCCTGTAGGGTCCTTCCCAATTTACGATGAGCTTTCCCCCGTTATTTTCTTTCGTTGATTGATTCACAGTTTTCAGCACATAATCTCCAACCTTGAAGTCCCTGAACTTGGCCTTTCTGTTGAGGTATGCTTCGATTTGCCTCTTTTGAGCAACTAACCGAACCAAGGCTAGTTCCCTTTTCTCCTCGAGCAGATCCAACTCTATGCGCATTGCTTCCCGGTTTGCATCCTCGGTCGTGTGGGCGTACCGAAGACTTGGTTCGCCCACCTCTACAGGAATGAGGGAATCCATTCCATAAGCCAGTGAAAAAGGAGTCTCCCCGGTGCTATTCTTTTCAGTTGTTCGCATGGCCCACAGAACCCCATGCAACTCCTCGGGCCAAGGTCCTTTTTTCTCGTCGAGTCTTTTCTTGAGATTCTCAATTATAATCCTGTTTGAAGACTCGGCTTGGCCATTGGCGCTTGGGTGATAAGGAGTCGAAGCTATTCTTTTGATCCCCCATTGCTTGAAGAAGCTGGTGACAGCGACCCCCATGAATTGTTTGCCATTGTCGCAAACGATTTCTCTTGGAACGCCGAACCTGTAGATGTTCTTTTTGATGAAGTCGATTACTTGCTTTTGCTTAACCTCGGTGAGAGCCACTGCTTCCACCCATTTGGTGAAGTAATCAGTCAACACTAAGATGAAACGAACACCACCTTTTCCCTTGGGCAATGGTCCAACAACGTCCATTCCCCATTTCATGAAGGGCCATGGCGACACCACCGAATGAAGAGGCTCGGCCTGTTGGTGGATCATCCGCCCATGGCGTTGGCACTTGTCACACTTTTGCACAAAGGCTCTCACATCGGCACTGATCGTGGGCCAATAATACCCAGCTCTTAATAACTTACGCACCAATGACTTTGCCCCCGAGTGGTTGCCACACTCGCCTTCATGCACTTCGGCCATCGCGTATCTTGCCTCGTCGGGACCCAAACATTTGGCCATCAGGCCGCAATATAACCTCTTGTATAGGTTACCCTCAATCATGTGGTACGAGGCCGCTTGGGTCCTTAGCTTCTTAGCTTCTTGCTTATCTTGGGGAACAGTCCCCGAGTCGAAGTATGAGATGAACTTACTTCGCCAACCCCATCGGTTGTCTACCGAATTGACTTGCAGCTTCATCTCTCTCATTTGCACAGATAATAGCCGAACCACTGAGTCAGTCCCCGAGTGAGCTTCATCGATAGCCGAACCAAGATTCGCCAAGTCGTCAGCCTCGGTATTTTCCTCCCGAGGCACCTGTTTGACTCGCCATTCCTGGAATTGGGCCAAGATCCTTTGCGCTCGATCCAGGTATAATTGCATTCTGGGCTCACGAGCCGTATAATCACCGAGGACCTGGTTCACCACCAACTGCGAATCACATCTCAATTCGATTCTTTCAACCCCCATTTCCTTGGCCAGCTCCAAACCTGCTAAAGCCGCCTCATATTCCGCCTCGTTGTTGGTTACTTTCTTGAACCGAACTGAGTGCCTGACTTTCTCCCCGGTGGGTGCTCTCAAGACTATGCCTAACCCCGAACCTTTGGAGTTTGTTGCCCCATCGGTATTGAGTACCCATAATCCCGAGGTTGTTCCTTTAGCCATGGCATTCTCCTTTTCAGCCTCGGGTAAGATTCCAATACTAAAATCGGCCACAAAGTCTGCCAGGACTTGAGACTTAATGGCAGTCCGAGGCTGATAGGTGATGTCATACTCACTTAACTCTACCGCCCATTTTGATAACCTCCCCGATAGCTCTGGTTTATGCAATATATTTCTTAAAGGGAAGGTTGAAACTACTGCTATTGGGTGGCATTGGAAATAGGGTCGTAGTTTCGAGCGGTAACAAGTAAAGCAAGAGCTAGTTTTTCCAGATGTGGATACCTGGTTTCAGCGTCGAGGAGTGTCTTGCTCACATAGTAGATGGGCTGCTGCTTGCCATCTTCTTCCCGAACCAGCACAGCACTCACTGACACCTCGGATACCGCCAGATAAACTAGCAATGTTTCACCTTCTTTTGGCTTGGCAAGCAACGGTGCGTTAGCCAAGTATTGTTTCAAGTCTTTCAACGCTTGTCTGCACTCCGGTGTCCATTCGAAGTGAGTGTTCTTTCTCAAAACGGAGAAAAACTTGTGGCATCGCTCCGAAGACCTTGAGATGAATCGACTCAAGGCAGCGACTCGGCCAGTCAAGCGTTGAACTTCTTTCACCCCGGTAAGCTCCTCGGGGATTTCTTCAATAGCTCTGATTTTGTCAGGGTTAGCCTCGATGCCTCGCTCGGAGACAATGAATCCCAAGAATTTGCCAGATCCAACACCGAAGGCGCACTTTTCAGGATTCAACTTCATGCCATATTGTCTCAACACAGCAAAGGCTTCCCTCAGATGATTCAAGTGATCCTCCATTCGGATCGACTTAATGAGCATGTCGTCTATGTAGACCTCCATAGACTTTCCAATATATTCTTTAAACATGCGACATACCAGCCTTTGGTAGGTCGCCCCGGCGTTCTTCAAACCGAAGGGCATGACTTTGTAACAGAAAGTACCTCGATCAGTGATGAACGAGGTCTTTTCTTCGTCCTTCGGGTCCATGAGGATCTGATTATAGCCCGAATATGCATCCAAGAAGGTTAATAGTTTGTGTCCAGCCGTGGAGTCTATTAACCTGTCGATTTGTGGCAATGGATAAGAATCTTTGGGGCAAGCTTTGTTCAAATCAGCGTAATCCACACACATTCTCCACTTGCCATTCTTCTTCGGCACGACCACGACATTGGCTAGCCATTCAGGGTATTTCACCTCTCTGATGAAACCATTTTCTTGCAGCTTGGTGGTTTCATCCTCGATCGCCTTCCTTTTGACCCCGGCATATGACCTTTTTTTCTGTTTACTGGGTGAACTTTGGGTCTACATTCAATTTGTGGGTCATGATCTCCGGATCGATACCCGTCATGTCTGAATGGGCCCAGGCAAAACAATCATGGTTGGACCTCAAAACTTCCATGATCGCCTCTTTCGACTTCGGGTCCAACTCCGAGCCGATTTGCACCTTTCTTTCTGGAAAATCTTTCAATAGAGTGAAAGAATCCAGCTCTTCGATGGTGGAGTCCTCGGCTTTTTGCTTCCGAGGCTCTTGGACGCATGCCGGGATCTTTTCAATTTCACCTTGGAGGTTCGCCTCGCTTGACCCCGGTTGCGTTGGTTGCTATTTTTTTGGCCCGCTCGGGGCGACTCCACTCTTCAGTGCGACTGAGTAGCATTCCCTCGCTACTCGCTGTTCCCCCTTAATTGATCGAACCCCCCAAGGCGTTGGGAATTTGATCACTTGATGTAAGGTGGAGGGAACAGCTTCCATGGAGTGGATCCATGGCCGCCCGAGGATCACATTATAGGCCAGATCCTCGGGCATGACTTGGAACAGTGTCTCTTTGGTGACACCCTCGGCGAATGTCTTTAGCGTGATCTCACCCAACGTCTTCTCTGTTGAGTTGTTAAAACCAGCTAACACTGTTGATTTGGGAATGATCTCCCCTTTTAGCCACATCTGCTTCACGGCCCCGTAGCTGATGATATTTACTGAGCTGCCGGGGTCAATCAAGACTCTCTTGATGTCGGCGTTGTTGATTCTTAGCATGATGACTAGAGCATCGTGGTGGGGGAACATCATCCCATCACAGTCATCTTCATCAAACACTATATCTTTGCCCGAGCCTCCAACTCGGGTCCTCTTCTCCATGGTGATGGAGAGTTTAGCGAATTTCTTGGCCGCGGCGAAGTTCACGCCGTTCACCTCGGACCCCCCGGTGATGACGTTGACTACTCTGTCCGGAGGTGGAGCCCGAGGTGGTTGCCCATCACCTCGGTTCTTTGAAAAATTATCTTTCCCCTTGTCAGTAAGGAATTCAGCCAAAACTCCTTTCTTCAGCAAGTGGGCTACTTTGAGGCGCAAAGCTTTGCAGTCCTCGGTTCTATGGCCGTAATCTGCATGAAATTCGCAGCGCAGATTATGATCTCGTTTATCCGCCGGGGTCCTCATGTCCTTGGGGATCCTTACCCCGGCTGTCCCCTTGACAACATCGACCAGCTCCGAGGTCGATATGTTGAAATTATAATCTTGGATCCGAGGGAGATCCTTTCTTGGGATCGAAGCGGAGCTCGAGGGGTTTCTTTGATTCGTGTTGCTGGATTGAACCTTCCCCCCGAGCCTCTGGCTTACGTGAGAAGCGGGGTATGACTTCCCGAGGGTGTTACCCAGCCTCTGGCTAACATGTTGCCTCGTCGAAGTGTAGGGTTCATACCTCCCCTTCGAATTACTTCGCGGCGCCTCGGCGCGATTTGAAGACTCACCTCGGTTATGCTGCTGATAACCTCGGTTCTTGAACTCAGCTTCCTCCAATCTGATTTTGGAGTAAGTACGTCTATGCAGATCCTCCTACGTCAGGACCTGATATTGTTGCAACTCTTTGCGCAATTCAGCGGCAGCGCCAGAATTGCGACTATTGATAGCATCCATCCGAGGCAGTTCCATGCGCTCGGCGTGGAACCGTTCAAGAAATTCTTTAAGCGGCTCACCGGGCAGCTGCTTTACTTCACATATATCCTCCTTTCTTTGGAGGATCTTTTGCGCCCCGGTGTGAGGCGCTGGACATTTCTTTGAACGAGGAGATTGACCCCGCTGGTAAATATAGATACCACCGAAGCGCCCCTTTCTCTAGCGATTGACCAAACTTCTTTAGGAACATCGACTCGAGCTGCGTAGCCGATAAGTCGTTGCTCTTCACCATGGCCATATACTCCCTTATGTGCTCTTTGGGATCAGTTGTCCCATCGTATTTCTTCAGGAAGGTAAGTTTGAAGCCCGGGGGAGTTGGGGCTGGAGCCGCCTCGAGCTTGTAGGGCTGCTCCCTGTATTGATCGATGTCGAGGTCGTCCTCCTCCTTTGTTATCCCAGGCACGCCCTCGAGGCGCTTTTCTACGCGCGCCTCGATGCGAGCTTCGATTTCTCTACTCATTCTTTCAACGTCTACCGAGGACGTTGTCTCTGCCACAGTGGGAACCGTCCCGAAGTGTGGCGTGGTCGTTGGATTGTTCCCCGAACCCCCAGACGTGGCTCCGTTGTGAGGTCCCCCTGTTATCGCGCCCGGAGGAACGAAGAGCGGGATGCCTCCACCAGGAGCCATGGGCTGGGTGCCGTTAGGGGCAGCACTGTTTCTCGCCTCTAGCGAGGCGCGAAGTTCAGCGTTAATGCTGACTTGCTCATCCTGCTTGGCTTGGAGAGCTCTCAGCGTTGTGACAACATACATCTGAAATTCTTCAGTTGTCATTGGGGCGATGGGCGGTTGGTTCAACGGAACGTCAACCCGATCGTTATTGTTACCATTGTTATCAGCCATAACGTTGAATCGAAAACTTTGACAAAAACGAATGCAGAACTTTGGAACAAAGCGTTACTGCTTATATCCCCACAGACGGCGCCAATTTGTATGGGCCTAAATCAGTTTAGGTGTACAAATAAAATTTGGATTCGGATACAAGCAATTCTTCGTATCAAAGTTGCAATAATGCGAGAAAAAGATATAAAATGCGAGAGAATAAACTGTATTTCAATATGCGAAAGGTGAGTACAAATTTGGGCAGAGTTTTAGTATAATTTTCTGGATGCCCGTTATACAAAATGAGCTACTATTTATAGGTCTAAGCCTTGCCCACGATCTCCACTATCAGCTGCCATGTCGTCCCACGATCTTGATGTGTAGTGGCTGAGTTAGTGGGGCGAAGTAGTGGGCTGCAAAGCCGGTCGAACCGAGGGGAATCCACCGAGGTGAGAGTTAACGACCTCGGTGGCTTGGCCCTGTTGCTTGACCGAGGTGATGGCTACCGAAGCTCAGCTTATGGCTCGCCTTCGGTAACGCCTCTTCGGTTTCAAGGCTTCGGCGACTCGCTCAATCGCTTCGGCGGTTGCTTAGTCGCGACGTGTTCGGTCGTTAAGATTTGCATGACCGAGGCAGATCACCGCGGGTCAATTTTTACCCAATACATATTCTATTTTTTAGTACTTTCTATGAGCATTCATAAAATTATATATGGATTTTTATGGCTAGGAAATTATATTTACTATTTTGTTCGTCAAATGGTAATTATCTTTGATAATTGAGAGTGAGACATTGTATTGTGTCTATGTAGCGATTGGACAGAAACGCTCAACTGTGGCTCCTGACGCGAGGGTGAGAATCCGTAGTTGTTGTATTACAAATTTACGTGAAATTAATAATAATTTATATGCATAAAAAAAATTCTGCTGTGACGCACCATTAAATATCTCTATCACAAAAACGTCTACAACTTCATTCTTTTCAGGCGTACATCATGAAATTGATAATGACTTCTTAGCCATTTTAAGGAAGATATATCTTGATCGAATTTTGGACAACTTCTACATAATACTATTTTTATTCGACAATAACTTCTTGATGCGTGTGTGGCCGTAAAAATAAGGCAGAAACTCTAAGATATGAAGCACTTGAAGATATAGTCGTTATACTTATTCACATTTAAATTTTGTATTGAAGTATAAATAAAATATGACATTATCAAATGCCGTGTTACTCATCTTGATATTTAAAAGTGTTTTCTTATTAATATAGATTGCAAGTACCACGCGCGTGTTAAAAAACTAGGAGTATATCAATAAGTGAAAACTACTAGATACAAATATAAATGAGGCAGCTCGATTTGGATTCGAGTCGGCTCAATATGTTATAGAGCTCGGTAATAGGCTCGGCCCGATAGCATGATGAGCTCCATTTGCTCGGCTCAATGCACATGCCTATACAAGAAAAACCAGTTTCATAAGTGACACCTGACATAGATTGTCTTCACACCACCCCCTCCACCCCATCCCCCACCTCGCTTACCACAACCCTCCAACACCACACCCAACTCGTCCCACCCCAAGGCCAAATCCGCAACACTTCACCCCACCCACCCCAGACAATAAGTACGAAAATCACTTAATTTCTCAAAAAATATTTTCCATACTAAACACACCATAATCTAACCTTTCATTAACTTTGGGTTAGAAATGTCAAAACACCCAAACCAACAAATTCGGGTCAAACCAAATGACCCATTGATTGATAATAAAACCTAGAAGTTTTCACATTATTACTCCTCTTAACTAGGACAAATCGCCTCCTTATTTGTCCCCTTTTCTCTTCACAAAAAAACTCCAAAAAACATAAATTTTTTCAGGCAAAATGGCGGCCATGATCCGCCTATTCAGATCTTCATCTTCATATTCCACTATTACAAGGTCTTTATCCACAGCAGCTGTATCATCAGAAACATTGAAATCCCAATCTTACCCTCACAATCCTATCCTTACTAACATTGAACCTAAGGCTAAAACTGTCCAATGGGTATTTTTGGGTTGTCCTGGTGTTGGTAAAGGAACTTATGCTAGTCGTCTTTCTACACTTTTAGGTGTTCCTCATATTGCTACTGGTGATCTTGTTCGTGATGAATTGAATTCTAATGGCCCTTTATCTAATCAAGTATGTTACGTCGTTAATTTTTACACTGTCAGGTCACCTTTAACTGTTAACTGTTGTAGCACGTAACCTGCCTTATTTTCAAGATTACAGATCCCACTTTTTAAAAATGTCAACTTTTTGTTCCAATTACATGTTTCAGATATTTGATGAGCTTAATGACAGCTGTGGGGTTATAAATATGTCCACTTTACTTGAAAAAGACTTTTCTTGGCACTCTTTAAGTTTAGATTTGGAGGATTGATGAGCTCCTGGTCTGTTAAGAGCAGAGGCGGATCCATGATTTTAGGTCTATGGGTGCACCACATTAACGTCGATGTGAAAATAATTAGTACTCCAATTTATGCGGAAGTGTTAGATTGGGCTCGGAGTTTAAGAAATGAAGTAAGACTTTGTGTGGTTGCGAATCATCCGTAATGTTAATTTGTTAGTAAATATAGAAATTTGGAACTGACTAGGTAAGAGAGTCACATAAATTGGGACGGATGGAGTAACATTTTTAGTCGCATCCAATCAACTGCTCTGAATTAGGAATTAACTTTTTTGTAATCTTTGCATCTTCTGGATGCTGAATGAATGAAATTTATCTTCATCAGAGTATGATATCTGAAATTATTAAGTTGAAAGCTGTAGGGATCTTGAAGCTATTTTATGTGCTTAGTTTATTTGTCTTGAAAATTGAAATAAATAGAGCAAGTACATGGTAATGATTAAGTTGGTGATAAAATGACGAGAACTAAGATAGTTGTTTAATCAATATTGTCAAAGAAAAGAGACGAGTAGAAAAACTGACAAAAAAATAAAAAATTGAAATGTCATCTATGTTCTGTTTGATTGGTTTATAGATTTAGTAAACCAACATAGCCCTTGTAAAAAATAGCTTTAGTAAACCAACATGGTTGTAATTTGTATCCTTTTTTCTAAACCAACTAAACAAGACCCTGGACAGTGAACACCCCTAGAAAGTGGTATTCAAAAAGGCGAATGTAGTTATATGCTTTGTAATCAAATGTGTTGAGAATTTTTACTTGTAAAGATAGTTGATATTTTTTAGCATTATATCTCCTGTATGCTATATAGTTCTCAGAGGGAGAGACTGCATTTCTGAATCATGCATTTCCAGCTTTATGGTGTTACTTAGCAAAATTGGCTCATCTCTTTATCCCCCACACTGCATACAGATTCCCTCTTTCCCTTACAAAAAAAAAGGTTCATCTCATTATCTGCTTCATCTTCGTTCAGCTTGCAGAGATTGTCAACCAAGGAAAATTGGTTTCAGATGAGATAATACTGAATTTACTATCTAAGAGGCTCGAGGCTGGGGAAGCTAAGGGTGAGGCTGGATTCATACTTGACGGGTTCCCTCGAACCGTGAGACAAGCGGTGAGTTTGCATTCATTTGCTGCATAAAATTCTGTCAATATCAATCTTGTCTATGCTTCACCTCGTGGCTACTATTTCCAAGCCCTTATATGTATGAGATTGAAACATTATGCTTTGAGCATTCCTTCCGCTAGCCTTTATAGTAGTAGGGGACCGTGGTGAGATAGATAGACGCCCAATCCTGCAGCAGCTAGTTGCTCGATTATCTGTGAGAAAATAATTAGGCTAGGACTTTGAGAATGAATTAGCCACTCTTTTTACCAAATAACATAAAAGTAAGAAGCTAGAAGCTAAAGGCTGCTGACTTTCGATGGCATGTTAAATTAATTAGCACGAATGGAGGGAGACAAGAATGGTGCTTGAAAATAGTGTATTAGGTCCATAAAATACTTACAATAGGATTCTGCTTGGATTTTTCATTTTACTCTTGTTAGCAGAGGTGAGGTATAGGATCAGGGCTATAAAGTGACATTTGCAACATTTAGGTCTGATATGAAAAGGTACCTCCCTCCCCTGTATGTGTGGCGGGGACTTGAAAGATGATAGAAATGATATATCGATAGTGAATAGTCTACTATATATTCTAGTCACTGCTCCAAGTACATTCTGATGGTACTCTTTTCATTTGTAATCTCAATTATGTCAGAGGAGTTAGATGAAATTCTTGTTCAAGTTCTATAATGTCCGTGTGTATTCATGCATCAGGAAATATTGACCGAGGTGACAGACATAGATTTGGTGGTTAATCTCAAGCTTCCAGAAAAGGTATTAGTTGAGAAATGCCTTGGCCGAAGGATTTGCAGTGAATGTGGGAAGAATTTCAACGTGGCATCTATAGATGTCGAGGGTGAAAATGGTGCTCCTAGAATCAGCATGGCTCCACTTAATCCTCCCTCGCAGTGTGTATCAAAGTTAATCACTCGAGCAGATGATACAGTAGATATTGTTAAGGAAAGACTTCGTATCTACTATGATAAGGTATTGTTCTGATATTTGAACTGCAATATTTTCAAGTTCACTAATACTTAACATTCTTTTACTCAACGTGAGTAAGTATTATCAAAGCGAAAGCATCTAATACTGATATTCACCTTTCCTGTCATATCTTTATTCTATTTAATCAAATAGCTCCAAATTTTGTTAGTTAATGGTCATTCAAGCATCTATGTTATTATCATCTTCTCTATAAATTAGAAAATAGAAGAGTTGTATGAGTTCCGATATATTCTTTTATGATTGCAGAGTCAGCCTGTTGAGGATTTCTACAAGAGCCAAGGAAAGTTACTTGAATTTGACTTGCCTGGAGGTATCCCAGAATCATGGCCTAAGTTGCTGGAAGTTCTCAACCTTGATGAGCAAGAATTTAAACTCTCTGCTGCAGCTTAGTTTCTCTTTAGCTGCTTTGCATGTGTGATGCGTGCTTAAAACAATTTTGCAGCATATTCATTGTTTCCCCCTTCTATTTTTCTTTTTCCTCTTAATTTAAGTCTCCAATAACAAACCTCTTTAAGTTTACTTGAAGCCGTTAAAATGCGGTGGCTGCCTTTGTTGAATTTCAAGTTGTTTTATGAAGAGGTTCGTTGTACCATAGTTCCTGCAATAGTTGAAGAGGTGATTATTTCTTGTATCGTGTAATAAGCCTATAGTAACACCACAATTTGATATGGGATTTTCTTTAGATAAATGACAATATCTGATATGAGCAACAATATGATTTTATTTTGATTTTACTGGGAATTAACGTGTTGGTAGTTTGATCCTTTGACAATTTTGCTGTGTTGTGATTGTCCTGTTGCTCCACTGACACAAATTGATTGATGTGGATTGACTATTCTACTCTTCAAGGAACAGATCAGTGGTTTTCTGTTCTTGCTGTTAATTATGAGCTCTAATTTTTCTGGTTTTCTGTGCTTGCTGTTAATTATGAGCTCTAATTTTTCTGGTTTTCTGTGCTTGCTGTTAATTATGAGCTATTTTTCTTTCTCTCGGTAAATAACGTTTCATTATGTGACATTCTACCATTTTTTTATCTGAAAATTAAGTTCTTGTCTTTACCCTTAATGGCATGCTTGTAGACTTGTAGTTACAGAAATGTCATTTTCTGATTTTACTTTTGGTATGTGGCGAAAATCTTTATTTCTTGTATATCATTCAATCAAATACTGTTATATAAAATGAAATGGACGAAGTATAAAGCGAACATACTTCTACGCTTAAAAGTGGGGAGAAAACAGGAAAAAGGTCATGCTACCATACTAACTTCCAAGAGGACCAACCATACAGCAAGATTCTGGTAATGGTTAGTGTTATGATAAAAAGAAATCCCATTTTACATGGCAAGAGAGGCTTGAGATACTGTAGCAAAGTTAGGTATTTTAACATTTTTTAGTTTTCTATGGCAGCATTTAACTCATTGATGTATGCATAAGTTAGGCAAATGCACAATATTTTCTCTTTGGACCAAACTCCAGTATTCCAAATAATTGGGTCTTGTACTTTAGCTTGAAATTTCTCATCCTGTATTTGCAAAAAGCTGAAAAGAAAGCCCAACGGGAAGGAAAGTGATGAACATTCTCATTCATCATCCACATACCATTGAAAGGTAACTTCATCTTCTCTGTGCTTCAGTGGTGCTTGAGTTTTATGTTTTTGTTTGGCGGAATAGGTTGTTTGCCATCTGAACTTGTCCCAGATTAGGTGGTAAATGATAATTTGGGACAAGTTCAGATGGCAAACAACCTATATTGTTTGCTTCTTGAAGAGAGCTAGCATCCAACACTTTCTGTCTGCAACAAGAATTATGCAGAGGAACACATAGCTGTGTTCACTTTGTATACTCTCAGCATTTTTTATTCCTTATCATCCTCTTTTTGCTATGTTAAGTTAATCATGCACTTGCTTCTTTAGTCACCTCCACCCTGCCCCCTAGCCTTTTGATAAGAGTGCATGCTTACTCACTGTATTCAGTTAATACCTAGTTGTGTTTATTTTGTTAGGTAATTCTACTCTCGTCATTTTTGATCTTCTTTAATTTCCCCACTACTTGACATTGGAAATCAGTCTTCAATCACTTCCATCATGCCTCGTATGCATTTCAACGTCGATTTTTTGACCGGTGCAGGCATTGATACATGACGGTGTTCATTTTGTTTGATTTGATTTCATTTTCACCCTCATTATTCGTTTCCCCCCTACTTTCCATGTAACATTTCTACCGCCCTTTAATTTCTCTGGTCACCTCCATCACTGTATTCAGTAAAATATAAATATTTTTCTTCATGAGATATACACACACTAATAATGTGTGCAATTGTATTTTGCATCTATTGACATAATTTTGAGTCGTCAAGGCATTCTCAGTTGCCAAAAAATAAACACAGTAATAACTAATATAGAGGAAAAGTAACAGGAAAATGGAAGGGTGTGCACAGTTGGAGGTCAAGCTCGTACCCACATCCAACCGGGCGGATGTAGAGTACAAGGACCGGGTTCGGCAGAATCCAGTAGGTTTTACGCAGACAGTGTATTTGTATTAAAAAAATTATTAAATATGTACAAAAATCAAGTGGAGAATCCAGTAACTTGTACTTAATATTATTACCCTAAAACTTAGAATCCATAAGGTTCAAATCCAAGATCCGCCTTATCAACGTAAGAGGAGGAGGAGAAAGGAGAAAAACTGTTGGATACCAAACCTTGTCAAAATATAAGTATGTTGATGTGATGCCGGATGACTTTAGGTGTTGGCTTTAAGAAAACATTACTAAAAATGCCAAACATGGAATTACGATTTAACTAATCTTTTGGTAATGGAATTCGAATCTTAGCCAAACGAACATTCTTGTAGAGAAACATGTCTAATCAAAGGCAAAAGCATGGAAAAAGGGTGGGAGAGGAAGAATATAGAAAATCACGTGGATTAGGAAAATCCTAATTAATTAATGATTAAAAAGATAACTAGGGAAGATAGTATCTTTGTTAGACGTTAAATCATTACCTAACAAATTCATAAAGTAAACTAATACTACTATTAATTCTAGGGTGATAATATCATTGAAGTATATTGTGTTTCAACATCAACTTCTAATGTTACAAATAAATTTTTGCTTAACTATGACTTAGGGTAATTTTTTAATTTTATTTTTGTATGATGCTTCAACTAAGACTTAAGAGTATACTACATATTTTGGTTATTTTTTCATCTTAGAGGTAGAAAAGAAATCCAAGTGGATAGTGATGTTAGAAGTTTATTGATCCAAACGTGCAACACTGTAATAGTGTGAATTATTGCCTCTTTATTCTTTATTTTTGAAAGTACTATTCATTCTCAATCATTTCACAGAAATCACTTAAAGAATAGTTCATATTCTTCCCGTTTTATATTGTTTTCAAAGAAATCACTTAAATAAAAGACCCATAAAAAGTAACTATTTGATCTTCTAGAACATGCTCGATGGTAACTATACGCTTTTTTAGAATGTGCTCATTGCTCATGATCTAAATTAGGAGTAACTCATAATAGATTGATTTATGGAACAAAGATTCAAAGTGTTATGAACTCTCTGATGGACTTAGTTAGTGGGCTTGAGGTGGAGTCAGAGTACAAAACAACTCAACAAAAAGTTCATTTGGGATATAGATTCGATGAATAACTGATTAAAAAGGATTAGGAGCCCGTTTCGGTGAGCTTAAAAGTGGCTTATAAGCTTATAAGTTTATTAATATATATTTGGTAACTTAAAAATTTTTGAGCTTATAAGTCATAAGTGGTTTTTAAGCCACTTCTCGAAAAATGGCTTTTAAATTACTTTTTGACTTATAAGCTACTTAAAATAAGCTGCTTATAAGCCCACCCAAACAGGCTCTAGGCGTTAGCAACAACAGTTTATGCGAATTAAATATCTTACTTAAGTATAAAGTTTACTCTTTCCATTTCAAATTCTCTGAACTCCTCACCTCCCTCTTATAGTGTAATTTTTGTTGTGTCTAGTTACAGTACTGAGTACTTGTAATCGTTATTTTGCCATTCAATCAAAAGCTTTCATCCTTGTTATGTTACCCTATTTTTGTGTTAAATTGGGTGTCGTAGTGTGTAGTACACTACATAAAGGCAATCATGTCGCATTCAATTTAAAGGTTGGAGATCTTGCAAAAACTATGTGACTTTGGTTTTGACAAGTGGCTAATTTGATGATCTTATGGCTATGGCCAATTTGAAATGTGCACACAACCTTGTCTAGGGAGATATTTCTTTTTACGTTTATGCCTAACCACACGTCAACACCATAGTGGGCAACTGCAAAATTTAAAGGGCCGTCTCTTTTGACGGTAAACTTTAACGCCGACACGATAATTTCTTTTTGATAATGAAATTAGTATTCATTTGGTTTAAATTTATGTCCGGTTCCCGTTTCGGCTGAACCAGTAATTTTTAATTAGCTCCCGTTTGGACATGATTTGAAATTTGAGATTTGGAACTTGGGAAATTGAAATTTTGTTTGGACATACATTTTACTTGGAACAAAATTTGAAGTTTGTGAGGGAATTTCCCAAAAACTCTCAAAAAATCCTCAAAAAATGACCCCAAAAACTGCCCAAAAACCATGTCCAAATGCTAGCTTAAACTATGTATTCGTGTAATAAATTTGGGGTTTTTACTCTACATATCTATGAAGTTCAAAATATTTACACATCATAACCATTAAAAATTATATTACCCATAAAATTAAAAGGGGAAAATAACAGTAGGTGAACAAAAAGGCTCCATTATATATTTTTTTTAGCCCGTCTTTTTCAAAATTACTACAAACAAACACCTAGCCACACCCTATTTCTTTTTGTAGCCACACCTTTAGGGTTTCTTCATCCACTCTTTCTAGGGTTTCCACCGCCGCCGCCTGTCCTCCACCCCTCTCCTGGCCCCCCTGACACCCCCCGTCATTGCACTACATCAAATCTGTTAGCCCGCTGCATCCTTCATCTTGGCCGGCGACGACAGTGGATATTTGGTCTGTTCCGTCACCGGCGACGATGATGGAGTTGCTCCGCTGCTATAATATTGTGGATCTACCCCTACTTCGTTGGTCTGTGCCAGAGAAGACGACGCCACTGCTTCCTATTTCTTCTCCAACAGAGTACCTGTTGCTCCTAGCCTTTTGCCTTTTTTTTTATTGATGGATGTATACACAAAAAAATGTGTATACACAAAATATAACTAAAAAAGGTGTGTGTATACATTGTGCATACCCTATAAATCTGACTGTATACATCATATTTTTTTTTGGTGTAGACACTGTGTATACGTAAAAAGTCATTTTTGTGTATACTGGCTATAAAAAGTAAGGGCTAGTAAAAAATAAGGGAGGGGAGTTGACTGGCTGTTTTGGTAATTATCCCAACAACAACAACAACAACAACAACATACCCATTGTATCCTACAAGTGGAGTCCGGGGAGGGTAAGATGAACGCAGACCTTACTCTCACCAAAATGGAGAGGCTGTTTCCGATAGACCCTCGGCTAGGAAAAGCAACATATTAGAAAACACCTTTGAAAATCAAGCCGGTAATATCATGCTAAAGAGAATATTAAAAGTAGAGCATATCCAAAACAAACAGATAGTAATTAACAAATAGTAACAGTAGATATAAAGGCGAAGACTAATATGTAAATCATTTATATAAGCATAATACTACCTCTAATAAGGGGAAAGATACTTGACTACAACCTACCCTTCTACCCTAATCCTCAACCTCCACGCTCCCCTATCTAGGGTCATGTCCTCGGTGATCTGGATCTGGGTCATGTCCTGCCTAATCACCTCGGCCTAATTCTTCTTTGGTCTACCTCTACCTCTTTGTAGACCCAGCACTACTAATCTCTCACACCTCTGAACTGGAGCATCTACACTCCTCCTTCTCACGTGATCGAACCATCGCAACCTCGCTTCTCGCATCTTCTCAGCTACACCCACCTTGTCATGAATGATTTCATTTCTAATCTTATCCATCTTAGTGTGCCCACATATCATCTAAGCATTCTCATTTCCGCTACGTTCATCTTCTGTATGTGAGAGTTCTTGACTGGCCAACACTCTGCACCATATAACATAGCTAGTCTAACGATCACTCTATAGAATTTACCTTTAAGCCTAAGTGGCACTCTCTTATCACATAGCACACTGGAAGCGAGCCTCCACTTCATCCAACCTACTCTTATATGGTGTGTGCATCATCATCAATCTCACCATTACCTTGGAGGATTGAGCCAAGATATTTGAAGCTTTCTTTCTTAGGAATGACTTGAGAATCAAGTCTCACTTCCACATCTGATATACCCATTTATAACGTATACTTTTGTTATACCTTATATGTGTATACCTTTATGGTATACTTTTATGGTATACTATATATATTATGGTATTAAAGTTTGGATGGGTAGGGCATGTAAATAGTTTATGGGTAGGACATGTAAATATAAAACTTATGCGTAGGAATGGATATATATTTTAATTTTAATGAGTATTTTCGTAAGCCTCCCAATAAATTTTACTTAATATATATAAATAATGTATTTGGAACCCGATAAGTAAGAAGGACTATTAACTTTATTTATTTGTGTATCTTACTTTTACTTTAATAAATTTTAGAAGTGGTCAATCTTTTTTATGTAAAGTTTGATTCTTATCCTAAAATTTCAACGTCAGATTTAATTGCATTCCCACCAAATTAAAAAACTATATCTAATTAATTTAAGAGGCTGTTTGGCCAAATTGCCAAAATCAGTTTATTTTGAGAAGTAATTTTTTTTTTTATCAAAAGTACTTTTCAAAAAAGTGCTTTGCGAGATAAACAATTTATGTTTGACCAAATTTTAGATAAGTATTTTTGTTATTAATTTGTGTTTGACCAATATTTAAAAAAATTACCAAATTACGAAAATGGATACATAATAATATTAATTTGATTAAATATGGAAGTTTTAAATGGGTAATCTTGTCCCAATTAATCGAAAACACTTATTTGTTCAAGAAGCTACTTTTTTCAATTTCTCCCCTACAGCTAGAGAAAAAGCTACTGCCTCTCAAAAAATTTATTATTTTCCTTAGAAGCTTGGCCAAACACCCCAACATTTTAAAATAAGTATTTTTCGAGAAAAATAAGCACTTCTGCCTCTCCATAAGCTTGGCCAAACACGCCGTAAATACATATGAACAAAAATGGGGCGAGTAGCTAACATAACTTAGAGGACGCCACGTGTACTGCTGCTAAATCTTTTGCGTCCTTAAGGTCCAGTCTTTAGATTTTGTCCATGTCAGCAACACCACCTAATAATAATCTTTGCTTATGTGGAATAATCATGTCGTACGTGGCACTTCCTTGGCCTCCAATTTGTCCACGTCATCATCATGGAAACTTCCAAGACTTTCTTCTTCTTCTATGGCAAATTCCATGAAGATAGTATAGTTTTTTTTTAAAAACTAGATAAATCAAAATTCTTAGTGATTATTTTTCAATTTAATCATTCCCACACCTCGCCCTCTCCAGACCCCACTTGCAGGATCATATTTGGGTATGTTGTTGTTATTGTAATTAAACTAGTTTTCACTTTGAAATTCAACTTCTGGCATATTTGTAGCTGTTGATGTCTGCATTTGTTAATGGAGCTGTGAAGGTGCATTTCTGCCATTGTTGAAGTGTGGGAAAAGTCTCCCACATGGTAAAATATGAAGGCCAAGTGACCCATATAAGCTTTGGACAATCCTCCCCTTTGAGCTAGCTTTTGGATGGAGTTAGGTCCAAGTTTATGTGGTTGTCCGGATTTATTATTGTGCCCGTGTGATGGGCTCCCGGGTGTTGAAATTTATCTGCCATCTATATAATTTTGTAATCTGCATTCAAAGTCAATATCTTTTTGGAGTTTCTCATATACTGCTTTATGTTATCAACATTTTGAATTTTATAGTTGTTAGGTCAAGTTTTTTGTGTTTAGTGTATGGAATTATCATTAATGTGATAGTGGAAATTAAGGGTTATCTCTTTTGCTTAAGTTATGTGTGTTGTGCTATACAACTTGTTTTTGAAGCTTATTGCATTATGTTATCCAGATTTGATTTTTATGGCTGTTGAGTCAAGTTGTTTGTGTTTAGCGTATAGATTATCATTGATATTATAAATCTATTTTGCTTAAGTTATGTGTGTTGTGCTATGTAAATAGGTTTTTTATAGCTTATTGCCTTATGTTATCAAGACTTTTTATATATATGGTGATTGAGGCAGGTTTTTTGTGTTGTGTGTATGGAAAAATTATTGATTAATAATGCAAATAAAGGGTTTATCTAGTTTGCTTAAGTTATGTGTGTTGTGATATGCAGTTGGGTTTTTGAAGCTTATTGCTTTATGTTATCAGGATTTGGTTTCTATGGCCATTGGACAAACATTGATGTTATAACGGAGATTAGGGATTTTATTTTGCTCAATATGCAGCTTGTCATATGCTCATTATTATTCTGTGTGCTGGTTAATGTTAGGGTTTAGACTGCGACTTAAGTTGCCCCATTATTTGATGATTTTTTCTGATCATACAGGGTAGTAGAAGATAAGCGATTCGATAGGGCTTTGAAGAATTCTTGTGTAAAGCCTTACAACGGTTTGGTTTAATTTGATGTCCTTGATTTCGGATGTTTGATTGATCAAATAGTATTGAATGTTGTTAGTTTTGCTATTCGATTGATGGTTTAACATTTCAAATGTGGAATAGGTTTGTATTTGAAGAATTTGGGTTCTTGAAGAAGAAGCTATGTGCTCTTTCTTTTCATTGACAAGGATTTATCAAAGGTTTTACTGGAAGTGCGATATCCCCTCTTCCTTATCATCAGTGTTTCTGAATCTGGTTGGCAGGGAGTGTTTCAATGACCATGGAGGGTGATGGAGACAAAGAATTGCCAGACGAGGACAAAGTAACTGGCAATAGACTGGTGCGTGAGGGAAAAAATGTGGATAGTGTGTTCAAGGGTGAGACTGTTAAGGATGATGTAAAAGGTGCGGTTGTAGGGACATTACAAGCTAAAGGTTCACAATTGCAACAGCAGGAACAAAGTCAAGGGGCAGCAATCTGTTGGGAAAGATTTCTTCACGTTACCTCCATTAAGGTCCTGCTGGTGGAGAATGACAATTCTACACGACATATTGTCACTGCTTTACTTCGAAACTGCAATTACGAAGGTCTGTTTCTTCTTCTACTCTTCCTTTTTCTTATACACATACAAGTAAATTTGAACCGTCGAGTCTTTATATTGTTTGAATATTCAAGAGCTAAGACCACTCCAGTATCCCCTTTTTCCATGCATGAACTAAAACAAATAATTAAAATAAGCAGAAAATAAAAGCTTTTTATAAATGTGCTGAAAAACTAGCTTCTTATTATATCTGTTGACTGTCGTATAGTTTCTGGGATTTTTTCATTTCTGGCCTGCAAGAATGAGTAATACCCCGATAAGAGACGACCGCTCCTCCTGCCTATTCTTATTTCTCGAATTTCCAATATGATATAATTTGAACAGCAATTGATTATGAACTGTTGGGTACTTCAACAAGGTTTTGTAGGTACATCTGGAGTGTGCTTGTTAGGATGTTGTCTGAATATATTATATTTTCACCTCACTTGGGCTGCATAGTGCATTATTGTCACTAGAAGGAGCACCTAGATAAAGAGGTTAGAGAGACTGGGTATTGGATTACGTCTATCGCTAGCTTTTTGAGCAGTGGGTTCCAATTGTTAAATATTGTAATAGATAATATATGATTAGTGAATGGCATTTCTGAAAACAGAAAAGAAAAGAAAGATTTTATGAGTTTGACTAACTAATTGCCCATGGTTGTATGAACCAAACCATTCCAATCTCTTTCTTTTTAACTCTTTGTTCGTTTGAATGCTGATGTCGCATAATGAAATCTACATTTAAATCATTTTTGTTCAATAGAAAAAGTGATTTGTGCGAACTATATAAGTCGGAGCACAACTTCTTACTTGAGCTTGAGACCACCCTCATGCGAACATTGAACTCAAGTTGGTTTAGTTAGTGATCCTAGTTCAAGGGTTCAAGACTTCTGTGTAAAACTTCTAATTTAGAAGAAGATAAGTTAACCTTACTAGTACCAAAAAGAACAAAAACAAGAAGATAAGGTTATACTTTATTACATGCAACAGGAAACCTCTGATATAATTCCATCAAGGCTAGATCTCATCAATTTAATCAAGTCCGATGTGAAATCTGATTCTTCTTGTACGTCTATGGCGAAGTCTTCAGGAACTTAACACTCTTTGCTAGAATTCTGCTCATAAGTTCTAATATTTCGTTATACAAGTCAAATTGACTCAAATTTTTCATAAAAATAAGAAGAAATAATGATACATGTCCACTGGATAGATTAGGAACTCAGCCCTTGAGATCCATACTAACTTCTGAGACAGAGCACCCAAAGCCAAAAATTTAATTTCAGGCACGAGGATTGGTTGACCAGGTGAGAAATGAAGCAAAAAAAAAAAAAAAAGAAAAAAGAAAAAAAAGAAAGACAGCAAAAAAAGGTGTCCACATAGTAAACATGCCGAATAATATTATAGGCTGATTGATAACACTAGCACAAATACTCTAAAATCTGTTTGGATGTGAATTTCATATTGCGTGCATTGTCATCAGCACTATCAAAAACTCGTGCTATGTGATGCAACTAAAGTTATCTCCAAAGCCTGGAGCAAACTGGAATTGAAGGACTACAAATACGATAATGAAGTTTGTAACTATCAGCTCAATCTATGAACTGGCAGCACAAATCTGTCATTGTTTTCGTGGTGAAGTCTTCCACATTAATCACGTGCAATGTTGTGTAGAGCAACTTCTGCATATTTTCTTGTTTGGTCAATTGATAAACTTTAGTTTTACAATGGCTTGGCTGAGTGGATAATATCCTTTTTTGTCCGGCTGTTGAGATTTTATTTCATCATGACTACTTATTAGTTGTTGATAATATCTTTACATGGTTACTACTTCACCATCTTTATGGCTCTAATGATCTCCATACATGTTGATTATTTGCAGTTATAGAAGCGGCCAATGGATTGCAAGCCTGGAAAATATTAGAAAATCTTACCAATCAGGTTGATTTAGTGTTAAGTGAGGTAGTAATGCCTCGTCTATCAGGCATAGGCCTTTTATGCAAAATCATGAACCACAAGACACGCAAGAATATTCCTGTGATCAGTAAGTAATCTGTTTGGCCAGTTTTATCACTTGCTGTCGCAAAACTTCTATTATTTTACGAAGAAAAAAAAAATCTTACTATTTGGCTTTTGATATTTAAATTTATACTGTTTTCCTCTACATCTGATGAGGGCCATGTGCAGTGATGTCTTCTCATGATTCTGTGGGTATAGTCTTCAAGAGTTTATCTAAAGGTGCAGCTGACTTCCTGGTAAAACCTATTCGAAAGAATGAGCTCAAGAACTTATGGCAGCATGTCTGGAGAAGATGCCTCAGTGTGAGTCTCCATTATTCTCAGTTATCCTTTCCTGTAAGCTTCATAATTGATAACATTGGCACATGCTCTGCTGTCCATTAATGTAACTGATTTTGTTTACCAGCCCGTTCATTTTTTGTGATCTATATGTATTTGCATCTTTTAGAACTACCCCCCAGAATACGTCATTTCCTTCTGATGTTGATTCACGTCCATTTCTCAGTCTAGTGGAAGTGGAAGTGGAAGTGAAAGTGGTGTACGAGCCCAAAAATCTGTTAAGTCAAAGAGCAGCGAACAATCTGACAACAACAGTGGTAAAAATGATGGGGAAGATATTCAGGGAAGTGGTGCTCTTGGTGATGGAAGTGATGATGGAAGTGGAACACAGGTGTGTAATTTTGTTGGCTTCACTAGAAAGTAGAAACAAGAGAAATTTGTATGTTACCTTCCTCTTTGCCAGTTCATCTTTTCATACTTCTATTTGGCAGAGTCTCTCGACAAAGCAAGCTGTTGAAGTTGATAGATCTCAAGCAGTGTGTCCTTGTGATCAAGCACCGAAGTGTGGAGACAGCACTTGTGCACATGTTATCCGTTCAAATACAGAAACCTCTGCTCACAGGAACACACATATGCATCCCTCAAGATATTGCCAAGAGGAACCTGGTAATAAGTCTAATGACTGACTTATCCTTTTTTCCTTCCTTTTTGATTTCCTTTTTAGCTGACTGACATGTATCATGCATGTTTCATTAAAGATAACACTGGAAAAGGAAAGCCCACTATCACAGGTTCACTTACCAACCCAGAGATAGAGCCTGAAAAAACAACTGAAGTTCCATTTGAACATCTTGGTGCAAGACATAAGAGTGCGCTGGAAATAGGTTCAAATACAAGTAGCTTGAATATTGATGAGAAGACGGAAAACCCAATTGGTAATTGTCCTCCCAGTGAACATAATGTTGTGACTGCTGAAATGTCTCATCCACAGATTGACAAAGCTGTGGATGCATTAGAAATCAATAGTACTTCTGCTGATGACTCCAAGCACTGTGTTGTTGAGCTAAGTTTGAAGAGGCTACGAGATCTCAGAGAATCAGGGATAACTTTTCAAGATGATCGCAATGTTTTGAGACGATCAGAATTTTCAGCTTTCTCAAGGTTGGGAGACAATGACTACCTGTTATGTTTTCTTACAGTTATACGCTTGCTAAAATTATCTCTAAGTTTCAGTCTTGAATGGATTTTTTGGCAATTTGCCTTTTCTCGGTGGTTGTATGATTTTGCAGGTACAATTTATCCTCCAATCTTACAAGGACTCCTAAAGGGGTCACTCAAGGTAGTTATTTAATTGAGGATTGCCATAAAATGGCAAAGGAAGAGCCATTGCATGATATTGAAGCTCATACGAACGAAAATCTTTTCAATCCAAGGTCCAATGGGGTGAGCAATAGCATGGCTATGGGTCCCACCACTAATATACTTACTTCAAAACCACTACCTCTTAGAAATACAACTAACAGTTTGCACCCGTCTTCGGCTTTCAAGCCTGTTTCAAGTGACCGTAGAAGCTCTTCACAGCAAACCCCGAAAGTTAAGCCTGGTGACATGCAAACTGCAGATGTGCATGCTCCACAAAGCTCTCACGAAAACATCGTAATTCAGTACCGTCATCAGCACCACAGCCATCATCACATCCATAACCTCGATCAACATTGCTCATTCGACCACGAGGATTTGTCATTAGAGAAACATGGCATGAATGGTCCGCATTGTGGTCCATCAAACGTTCTGGCTGGTTCTTGTGAAGGGAACCCTGAATATCACAGTTCTAGCAAAAGTGCTTCAGGGAGTAACCACAGACGCTATGGGCAGATAGGAAGCAGCAAAGACATAAATGCTGAATGCACAACTGGGAATTGTGAGGCTGGGTCAGCTGGCACAAGTAGAAGTGGTGATGCTAATGGCAGTGGCTCTGGAAATACAATGGATCCTTTCAAACTTGTTAGAGCAGCAGCTTTGACCAAATTTCGTCAGAAGAGGAAGGAGCGATGCTTTATGAAAAAGGTATAGTAAACATAAAACATGTAACAGATTTGCATGCTAATCTTGTTAGAATGTTTTCCTTCCTACTTCCCCTTGAATCTTATATTGAACTGCTTTTGATATTAACAAACCATGTAAAAAATTTCCACGTTCACTTGTATAATACACGTAAGGTTTCTTACTTACCAAGGTTTAGAATTTCAGAGTAAGTTCAATCCTCGAGTTTTAGACATAAAGTCCACTTAGTTAACAATGCACTATACCACTAGTTCCTCGATCATATTATAGGGTTCCCTTGCTTCGATTAATTATTAGATACGGTGGCATCTAACACCAGTTTCTAATAAGCATACTTACTCCGATCAAATAAATGTCCTATTTGGATTGGACATGAAAGTGAGATGGCATTGATTTTTTAAGAGATAGGCACTGGAGCTTTGATGTGCTTTCCGGAAATGGAGGAACCTACTTTTTGGCAAGTTTAGATTTGCTCTTCGGAAGTGTGTTCGATGTCATCTTTTTTAGGAATAATGTTTACAAGTATGAGAGGGTGCAGGGCAAAGTCGGGATATAGTTTGGCCCATCTGAGAAGGAACATGGAAAATGGATCCCCCCCCCCCCCACCCCCCAATTCACACACACAAAGCTGTAGATGGGTATCATCTAGATAGAGAATATTCTCATATAATAACTGCATTATATATCTACCGTTATATCTTGACTTTCAAATTGCTGTCTACATTGTTAGAAAGGATAATTTTTCCATATTGATCCTTCTGAATCTAGTGATGAGAAAGATTTTCATTTAAGGAAAGGATTAAAGGAAGTCCGAAAGTCTGATAAAGGCCTTTGTGGTCGAGTGAGTATAATGATTAAGACAACTCAAACAAAAGCTCATTAATTACTTCTTTCTCTGCCTATCATTGACTTATCATATTGTAGTTCATGTGTACATTCACAACGTGATTGAAGGCCTCTAGGATTTGTTAATTGAGTGTTGCAGCAAAACAATGAAGTTGACATCTGCTAAACCATACATTACATTGTATATCTTAAAAAGATATGTGGCTAGTGCATGCAGCAATCATAGTTCTTCTCCATGTAATATTTGCTCAACTCAGATTACCAGTAGCAATAACGCTCCTTGAAACTTTGTCCACTAGGTCCGGTACCAGAACAGAAAGAAACTAGCAGACCAGCGACCACGTGTTCGAGGACAATTTGTTCGACATACAGGGGAAAACAACCCAAACACTTCTGCAGATGGATGAGTTAAAACCAACTCTCCTGATCCAGCTCAGCCATGTCTTTGCATAATAGTATCCTTCTACGTTCGGCCGGTTGAGAACTCAGTCCCGTGAAAAGCTAAGTCAGATTGAGACTTAAAATTTCCAGGCACATTGCAAGAACAACAGTTATTGAGTTATTATGGGATGGCATTCTGCTTTTCAATGAATAGCCTTCTATAATAGTTTTCATTCCTGTGTCTATTGAGGTAGTACTTAAGTAGTTGTGTTAGATTCGGCTTAGCAGTAAATTTGTTCCTTGTGACATTGAAAGTGAATTACTTTGAATAGAGCATAATAGATATACAATATTCATCTAAGCCACTGACCAATCCCAACTAATCGGGATTGAGTTATAGTTGATTGAACAGGTCTATCAACCCAATAAGAGCTTATGTGCTGTTACTTTTAAGCATATATTTCTTTCATACCTATACTAATACTAATCAGTGCGTTACTAGTTACTAATTACTAGTATGCTAAGTGAACGTTGATATTGGTAGTACTTCTGAGAAGATGGTTTGTTGTAATACTAGCTTGTTAAAATTATGTTAACAAAAAAGAGCTTTTTATATAAATCGTCTGCTAAACTGTCTATTCTGAAATATTATGAACTTTTGGCCCATGTTAGAGCTATGAATCATGGAAAAGGAAATAATGTCTATGGAGGGTACTTTTAGCTCTTTCTAACAATTCAGAATCCTAAGGATTGGCTTGTATTGATGTTGATGAATGAATATAATGGAACAATATATTGGACCGGCCATCTTATATATGTCAATATCTATGGTCCCGATGCTTGGGGAATATAAATTTTAGTAACTAAGTACGACAAGTTTAGGTTTGACTTTGCCAGCTAAAGATAATACTACAACAAAGTCTTTGCATTTTAATGAGTTCAAAACAAAAGGAATTTGCTTTTGACTTGCATATAACACAGTTTACCCGTTGAGAATCTTGAAATAAATGTCTCTTGTATCCCACTCCTTTCTTTCCCTAGCTAATTTCTCCTATGTGTCTTTATGACCAATTTCCACAAGTTATAATATTTTTTAATTATGTACTTTTGTGGAGTATATTGTAGTACAAAAATGGGTTTTCAATTTTTTTTTTTTTTAAATCTTTTCAACAATTGCTGATATTTCCTCTATTGGTACATGATGTGTTGATGGTATTTAATATTTTGGTTCTTGGTTGAAATATTATCATTTGATATTTGCTACAGCCTACAAGCCATTAGTAATCTTTTGGTAATGGAGAATATTGAGCGTTATGGTAAATATCTTTCAAGTCTTAATTAACCATCTATTTTCTATCCTTTGTCTTGTGGACCACCAAGATTAGTGGAGCAATTTCATTGTAGGAATATGAAATTGCTAATTATTCAATCTATTCTTTTGATTGGGACATGTGGTGCAGTAGTGGTTCGAAATATATTGGTTGTACCTATAAACTTGAGATAGTTTGTTCTACTCAAGCAATTAGGGAAGCAGTGTTTGAATATTAACTTTGGTAAGTTGCTGAAGATATAATATAATCGGTTATTGAATATTTATACATATTTACTAATAGTTAAATTTTGGTTCATATAATGACGTGGGAACGGAGATGAACTTATTTTTACGAGAATTAACGTTACAATGTTTGACTATGAAATGTTAGATTAAACCCAAAGTCATAGAGTTATTAGTGAAGTAGTTAAAAACTAGGGAAAATATGTTTGTAATTACTAGTATATATTTGTCATCGGTTTACCAATTGATCTATACAAGTACAAGTGTAATAAGGTTGGAGTACTTAATTTAATTTGATAAACACTACAGTTCATAAATTATTTTATTTCTTAGTCAAAATTTCTAAAAATGAAATCTTAGGCACACGAATTCTAGGATGTGTCATTTGTTAAAAGATACTACTACCAAATATCTACTTACTTGCCACGCACTAATGTATTTGCTGGCAATTGGCAATTTTGCATCAATATGATTATCTTTCATTCTTTATTTTCTTTTTATTATTTGGTCAATAGACGGTATACATGTAAATTAAATTGCCAAATATGAATTATATTCATTTTTTCAATAAAATGAATTCATCATGTTTTTGAAAATCAAACTAACTCAATAAAAGTTTAAATCAAAGATTCTCAAAATAATAGTTAGAATTTTTCACAATTTTCGAAATTAAACACATTGAATTTTGACCCACAAAATGTTGCGAAAACAAAAATCGCAAATTACATTATTCATCCTAGAAAAAGTTTGACTCAATACTTATAATATTTGTTAAGAAATGATTAAAAACTTGTTTGAATTATTCACAAAAAGAAGGCACAGTCTGAAAGAAATAATTTTAAAAAGCTTTTTGTTTTGATTTAGCGATCTAGTAATTACCTCTTTGTATAAAAAAGACTGAGATGACCAAGTGGATGAGCCTTTAATTTTTCCAGCTCTTTTCTTAATGCCGCAATAAAGTTCCTACCTCTTTATTTAGATTTGCATAAAGTTTTCACCCCTTAATTTAGATTTGCGACCCGTTGAGGTAGATGACGGTTAACCATCTCACAACGTCACCTTCAAATTCTCCAAAGTAAAAAAGAAAAAATAAAAAAAGAGCTGTATAGCTTGCTTAATTTTGACTTTAGTCAACCAATAAATAATACTCCTCACTCATTATTATCACACGAAAGTTAAAATTTTAACAATTTAAATGAATTATTACAGTATATCATTAAAAAGGTTATAATCTGCTAGGAAGCCTTTCTTTATAAATGGATTTTCTGCAGGGCAAATTCATATTAGTCGGCCTCTAGTAAGGGTACGGGACACAGAGTGAAAAACTAAAAAAGAATGAAAAAAAGTTATAGTATAAGTTTCCCTTTTCCCTCTCTCTTTACTCACAAGGTATATATACAGAATATACAGAGTATATATACACACATAGAGAAGTAGAAGAAAGAGAGAGAAATGGGTTGTTTTCCATGTTCAGGACCATCAAAGAAGAATTCAAAGAAGAGAAAGAAGAAGAAAGATTCTACTAATTCTGTCAAACTTGGTTCTGGTAACTATAAATCTTCAACTAATTTAATGATTCTGTGAGATTGGTTTGTTGTATTATTGTGAAATTTCTAGTCTTTATGTGATTTGGAGCTTCAAGTTTTCAACTTTTATTGATTATGTGAAATGGGTTTGTTGAGCCTTGGAGCAAGGGTCAAGTTGTCTCCGTGTGACGGGTTTGAGCCGTGAAAACAGCTACTGATACTTTAGGGTAGGCTGCGTGAACGCGGGATGCTTTGTGCACCGGGCTGACTTTTTTGTGAAATGGGTTTGTTGTATTATTGTGAAATTTCTTGTCTTTAGATGATTTGGAGCTAAGTTTTCAACTTTTCATGATTCTGTGAAATGGGTTTGTTCTATTGTTGTGAAATTTATTGTCTTTAGATGATTTGGAGCTTCAAGTTCTTAACTTTTAATGATTTTGTGAGATGAGTTTGTTGTAATTATTGTGAAATTTCTTGTCCTTATGTGATTTGGAGCTTTAAAATTTGAAATTTTAATGATTCTGTGAAATGGGTTTGTTGTATTGTTCTCAAAATTCGTGTCTTTAGATGATTTGGAGCTTCAAGTTTTCAACTTTTAATGATTTTGTAAAATGGGTTTGTTATAATATTCTCAAATTGCTCGTATTTAGATAATTTGGAGCTTCATCTTTTATGATTATGTGAAATGGCTTTGTTGTGCTTTTGTCAAATTTCTCGTCTTTAGATGATTTGGAGCTTCGACTTTTACATTGCTTCCGGTTTTCTTTTTGACAATTGAGAAATCTCCGAGGGCCAGTAGCGCACGGTTTGAAACTCTGTGGATAATGAGCACGCTCCTCTATCATCCTCCACTTAAAATACTAGGCTTTTATGTGGCAGGGTTCGACCCTTACCACTAGCCCAAAGCCCTTTGTATGTTTTAGCATCTCTATAGGTAAGGGTACAACTTCATTTTTCTTGATTTGATTTAAGGAAACTTTTTGGCTCGATAAAATGTGACATTTAGACAACCAATTGTTTTATAGAACTCCTGCCTTAAAAGATAGGAAATTAATCAACTCGGGAATAAGAGGAGTACAAATAGAGCTAACTGATATAGTTTATTTATTTCAGCAACCCAACTAATTTTGGATTGAAGGGAAACTGAATGGAATGCTTAAAGATGAAACCACTATTTGCTGACTTACCCCTTAAACAATTAATGGCTGTTATAGTCAGTTTTCCGGTTATATTAAGGGTGCGCCACGATGACCTGCTAAATTTTGCATAATGTATTTTTGTTGTAGTTATGGAGTGATTAGGAGAAGTCAGGGATTTTAGGAGGTGTCCAAGAATGAATTAGAATACCAGATGAAGGGCTCTTGGACTAGTTTTGTGGTTAAGGCGGATAATGTTTTTCAACATGAAGGTGGCGAAGGTTGCCGTCTGGTGACATAGAACATTGTCAACTATGTTTACTGTGAAGATGTCTCTCCGGGTTGTATGATATTCTATTTCATGAAACTAGAGAGTCAACTGGCGAATTCCATTAAATATATTATGTCGGTTAGTATTCGTGCTTTATAAGTTCAAAAGGAAGGTCTAGAAATTTGATAAATGGGATAAATGGCAGAGGTGTTAGTAATAATCTTGAAGTCAATTGGGACGCAAGGGTGTGGCCTAAGGGTTAATAAAGTCGGAATAGATCATGGGAGATAAAGGTTCAATTCCCAGCAGAGTCGAAAACTCTAATCGCCGAAGTGATTTTAAGTCTTGATGTACGATATCGGGTACCTCAGGTGATAGTGGGTAGGAGTGCTTGGTGAATAAGTTAAGGTGTGAACAAGTTGGTCTGAGTACCATTGTTACTAAAAAAAGTCTTCAGGTCAGTTGTACACTCCCCCCCCCCCCCCCCCCTCATTTTTTGATAATCGAGAAATTTGTGAAAGCATTGGCGCACAATAACCTGTACTCTGACTTATGCTGACTAATTAATCGGATAATGGGCGGGCCCCTCTACTCTTCAGTCCTCTCCACTTAAATACCAGATTTTTTATTCTGGCAAGGGTCTAACTTATGACGTGTGTCTACTCAACACGTCACAAGCTGAGCTCTTACCACTAAACTAAAGCCGTAGAAGCATTCCTTCCCCCTTTTTACCACTATCTAAAAGATTGAGATATAGTAAAAATGAAAACAAGAGCTGTCGAGCTTTAGTCAGCTGGGCGAAGTTTGTTCAAGAAAATTGAGGTGCTTTCTAGGACATCCAAGAGTTTTAACTTTTTTATTTTACCACCCAAGTTTCACAAAGTTTGTTTGTCCAAATTTTAACTTTTTCCTTTCTTTCAATGTACCATCAAGTGACTATCTAGCCAATTCTCATTTCGAAATGGATTCAGTAATGTGGGTACCCAATGATGGGGAAGTATACTGATTGTTAAGTGTTAAATAAAGTTCTTGTAGAAATGAATTATTGGCTATATTTACTTATTTAGCTAGTCCAACCATGCTGTTTTTACTTTTTACTGTATCTCGCATGACTATCATATTAGATAGTCTTTAGACAACCATCTCAGTCATTGAAGCTGCAGAATTTCCCAGCATTTCAGTTGGTTATATCGAGTTTGATATGCTGCAGTTCCCGCAATTGGACCAATTGAAAAGTGATTTAGATCTTTTTTTGCCAGCTTCTAGATCACTCACTTGGCATTATATGATGTTTTTGCCTAATTATTTGGTTGCAGTTCTGTGTTTTTCTTTTTTAAATTTCTATTTTGGTTTTGCCTTCAGATAAGTTGAAGGCAAAGAATCTGTCAGGCTCAAAGGAGGATGCTAAGGATGGTGAGTCTACTCAAATTGCAGCAAAGACTTTTACATTTCGTGAATTAGCAGCTGCAGCAAAAAACTTTCGGGGTGATTGTCTTCTTGGAGAGGGAGGTTTTGGAAGAGTATACAAAGGGCGGCTTGTTTCGAATCAGGTTAGTTTCTTATTACCTTTTTTTCCAGTTCATAGGATTCTTTTTGAATGATGGAGTGGAAAAAAGAATATCAGTAAGCCAACTTTCATTTATGTCTTCACAGTTTGGTTGTGCCCCCAAATCCACCTGTTGGTTGATGTCACTATTTTCTTGAATAGTGTTCTTGGGGAAATTAGAATTGTTTTTGCAATTTAATTTCCTTCAGTTTTGCTTTAACTGTCTCAAGTTTACACACTTGCATCTTATTTGGTGGACTCAAGTTATACCATAATGTTATAAGTAGTAGGATTATTTGTAGCCAGGACTAGTTTCTTTCTTGATCATCAGTTTGTGACTGGTCAAACACTGCATGTACCACTTGATGCTTTGTCACACAACAATCTAAAACGGAGATGTTTTTACATATAAAAGAAATCAAAATCTCAGTTTTGTTCCTTTAGCAATAGCAGATTATAGCATACAAACATTATGCTTAGGAAAAATGCTTAGCTTTTCCTTAGTAGACATGCAAATTTTGAGCTTTACGTATAGCTGATGCATAGGCTTCTATTCTGCTTCTTTACATTGATCAGATTGTGTATTGGGTAAATAAAAATTGTTCTTTATGAAAGGATGGAATATACCATGCTCGTAGTTCAGGTCCTTCTTGTTTATTATAGTTATGACAATGATGGTGAGAACAATAATAATAACAATTGTTACTGTTGTGGACTGTGCTTTATGATTTTGCTTTTGACATCTAAGATATAGGCTGGAGTGAAGCTTTGACGTCTTATTTTATTTATCTGCTCTAGATTGTTGCCATCAAGCAACTTGATCGTAATGGATTGCAAGGGAACAGGGAATTTCTTGTTGAAGTGCTGATGCTAAGTCTGTTACACCATCCTAACCTGGTAAATTTAATTGGCTATTGTGCTGATGGAGATCAGAGACTTCTGGTTTACGAATATATGCCACTCGGGTCCTTGGAAGACCATCTTCATGGTAATCTCTCTTTTAGTGGATAGCCTTTTAGTCTGTTTAGATTTTCGGATGAATTTCAGATTTAAAATGAGTGTGTGCAGATTTTACTCCCGCTAAGAAAGTGCTTGACTGGAACACGAGAATGAAAATTGCAGCTGGCGCAGCGAAGGGCTTGGAATATTTGCATGACAGAGCGAGCCCACCTGTAATATACCGTGATTTGAAGTGCTCCAACATTTTGCTTGGTGATGGGTATCACCCAAAGCTATCTGACTTTGGATTGGCCAAGTTGGGGCCTGTAGGAGATAACACCCATGTATCTACAAGAGTTATGGGTACTTATGGGTATTGTGCTCCCGAGTATGCCATGACTGGTCAGTTGACTTTGAAGTCAGATGTTTACAGCTTTGGGGTTGTCCTCTTGGAGATCATCACTGGCAGGAAAGCAATTGAAAGTTCAAAAACTGGAGGAGAGCACAATCTGGTTGCATGGGTAAGATATTTTAATATTATATTCCTTTATCTTGTTTCCGTTGTTGCCTTTAATTTAACTGTAAACGAAAAAAAATCAAATTAGTGCAATTAGAAAACTTTGCATAATGATAAAATATCCTGTACTAGCCTATCTAGGCAAATTCTTTTGAAAAACTTGAGGATCTTCTAGAAGATTAAAAAAAAAATTCCTTCCGTCTCTTTTAAAATTAAATACTAATATCATTTTTGGGTAAAATTAGCCGACTTTTCTAGATATCAGATTAATATTATAGAAGAGGCGTCCTGGTTTATATAGCCTTCTACTGACCAGTTTTTGTTGTAAACTACTTGTTGATTCTTGGTTATCTGCAAAAGAGGATCTGAAAATTGTTCTTTTCTAGCTGTATTTGTTTGTGTTGGATTATGCGGCAGGATGGGTAGTTGAGCAGATGAGTAGTGTGAGCAGTGGAGGTTCAGTTTTCAACTGTTATTGGAGCATTTTCATATTTCATTTATTTTTGTGTTGGGGTTTGGTTTGGGGGTTTTTTTTGGAGGGGGGGGAGAGGGGGGAGATGTAGATTGTTTTTGCTAATAGCAACCAATAAAGAGAACCAAGACTAAAGATTACAATCATGCTCTTGATACCAGGCAAGACCCTTATTCAAAGATCGGAGGAAATTCTCACAGATGGCCGATCCAATGCTTCAAGGCCAATATCCAGTTAGAGGCTTGTTCCAAGCTCTAGCTGTTGCAGCAATGTGCGTTCACGAGGAGCCTAACATGCGTCCAGTCATGGCAGATGTTGTCACAGCATTGTCTTACCTGGCTGCTCAAAAGGTTGACAGTGATACTCAGGGAGTTCAAAACTCGCGTTGGCAACCTGCTACTCCACCTAGAACAAAACGAGATGGTGATAAGCGACAAAAGGGTAGTAGTTATGAAGCTAGATGGTGATAGGAGACAAAAGAAGTTGCTCTAGGAACAATTACAGAATATAAAGACGAGGGACCTCTTGGATATGAGCTAGTTGAAGCTAGTTCAGTACAAACAACAATCGAAGGTACCTCAAATGCAAGTTCAATCAGACTACACTGAATTGGCACGATTATCGCTAAAATTTTGTAGCTCAGAAGTCGGACTACCTATGCTTATCTCGCTTGTTATCAAGCATGCTTGCATTCCCCTTTAATCATTTGAGAATGTAGTTGGTCTGTGTTTGTATGCCTTATGGCTTTGGTCTATTCTTGGTAGCCTTGCATAGTTTGGTCAAGTATTTCGTTGTACAGGCACGCCTTATATTTCCGTGTGCATCTTGAAACAGCAAATTATGATGTATAATTACAGGATCGGATTATATTCATATTCTTTTTAGTTTTTGACATCGAAGACAATATTGAGTATTGAAATGATATGGACTTAACTGAATTGAATGGATATAGTGGATTTATATAGTTGACTCCAACTGCTTTAGATCGAGGTGCACTTGGTCTATTTATTGATAATTTGAAATTGAATGTTGCATCTAGCAATTTTTTGAACTCCCTTATTAGAATTCTTGGCTTCGCCAACCCTCCCATCCCAAGTGTGAAGTGACGAATCTACCTATGGTGAAAAGGGTTCAATTGAATCACCTTCGTTGAAAAATTATATTACCGCGTAAATCTGGCAATAAAATACTTTTTGTCGTATATGTACATAGTGAAATCCCGTTAACAAGTGACAAACGTTGCATCTAGCATTTATTGTATTCCCTTACTAGAATTCTTGAAACCGCCATTGTCCCCCTCCCGGACATTGACGAATCCACCTGTTGTTGTTGTTGGTTTTTTTTTTTTTAAAGCTTGGGTTTGTGATAGAAGAGCAAATATCTACTTATTACAGGGTAATGTGAAATGTCTTAGTATTAAAAATAAAGCAAAAAATGTAACTAACTATTACAAAAACTCCAAGAACCAAGTTGTAAACTAACAGATTAAAAGAGGCTAGAAACTAGTGCATCCTCAAACTCAGCGTCGTCTAAGCCAATGGAGATCGAAAATAACCCGGCATTCCAGTCCATGCAGGTAGAGGTGTGCAAAATCGAACCGCTACCGCTACTGATAAGCATAACGGTATCGGTATAACAGTAGATCGGTTCGGTAATGGTATTGATTTCTAATACCAATAAAATATCGGAACGGTAACGGTATCTATATATCTTTACCGTTACCATACCGATAACCGATAAGGTATTTTTTTATTTTATTTTCTTAACCAATTTAAATGGTGGAATAAACATCAAATTTTAATGGAAGCCTTTGCCTTCTAAAGTATTCAGGATCTAGGTACCCAAAACTTCTTTTTGCGACTGTGCCAACATGGGTTTGATCAAGCTTAGTGGTGTCTCATCAACCAGTATGTTTGCAGAATTTGACATCACGATGTATTACTGCTTTAGCATAGCCAGTGTGAAGGTAGTGAAGACCTCTGACATGGTTTAAGAGTTTAAATATCTCATATATGAGTTAATTTTGCATTGCATAAGCATACATAAGTTTAGGAGCAGAGTGAAATATGTCCACTATTGATGGAACAACTTTGATGGAATCAATGGTGGAAGAATGCCAATGATGGTGATAATTAACGACATCAGGCATTGAAGATTTGTCCAAGCGGACAATGTAAGTGGATCTTTGTGCTTTAGTATCAGCTTATATTTCTTATTTTGACGTACTAGTTGGTGGTTGCTTGGAAGCCTCCTATGCAGCGGTACACTAATACCACCATTGAGAATTCACGCATTACTTTGGTGGTGCAAGTAATACCAGCTACCGAATCGTTAACTACCAAACTGTTAAGGACTGATATACCAATAGCTTATTGCTACGATATTGATTTTGCATAATTACATACCGATAACCGATATACCGCCACCGATAAGTTAAAACCCGAATCGTACCGACCCATGAGCACCCTTATATGCAGGGCCATTAATCGACAACCCTGTGGTCTTAAGAATGACTTCTGTGATACTGAACTCATTAAGCTTCCCCTCTCATGAAGAAGATCTTGCGCTGATTTTAATACTTCTCCCGAGATAAAAAGCCGGTCTTGCTTCAACAGACATCCCCGAGTGAGCTTTGAGAACTTTCCAACCATAGACTTCGAGCATCGATTTCAACATATTATGCCGATTAGCTAGAATATTTTCCTGTTTTGTGACTATAATGAAAATTTCTAAAGGTCTTCGTTCTCATTCTTGCAAAAGTTTCTTCACTTGATATATGTGTGTTTTGTATGGCCTAAGTGAACGAAACCTTTGAAAGGATGTTCACCTGAATCTACCTATTATGAAGGAGGTTCAATTGAATCACATTTGTTGAAAAATTGTATTATTGCGTAAATATGGTAAAAATATTTTTTGTCAACATTATTAAATCCCCTCAACAAGTGACAAATGTTGCATCTACCATTTATGAAATCCCCCACCATTGTCCCTGTGACGTTCCCCAAAATTTTCTACGTTTTAGGACACTTATTGGCTAGAAAAATTATTTACGTAAAGCCGTTTCAAATATTATGGCGAGGTTTGAGAATGAAGTTTATAGTGGAAATAAGTTAAAGTATTAATGTTGGATGAAGTACAAATATTTAATTATATAAAAAGTGGAAGAAGATATTGTAAAAGGCCAGAAACTCAAATTAACTTAAAATTTGGCCATAAGGGGCAAGCTATCCCTTAAAACGATGTCACTTTTCTTGGCCATATAGTTATACGAAATTATAACAAAAGAAAAGGGGTTCAAATCCTTTCTGACGTGGGAATAGGCTAGTGGGCATTATTGGATTAAAGAAAGGAATCTTTATGAGAGCTCAAGCTAAAGTTATTAGCAGAGTACCCCCAGTTGTGAGCAAAAGACGCTGCTCAAGTTTGCTGTTGCTGCTATACCTCAATCCGACCCCAACTTTTACAATTTTTAGAGTTTCTCAACCAAGTCAAAAAGCTTAGGTGCTACTAGTTCAAGAATTTATCAATTTCAAGATTTTATTAATAACCCTCAAAGCTAGGGTTCAAGGAATTTCTTCCAAAGGTAATCCCCAATACTTGAACTATCCAATTTGTAATTTTTGGAGCATCTTATGATTATTAAATTCAATTGTAATGGTAATTATTGGTGGTAATAATAAGGGCAACCATGGATGATTTTAACATGATTTGGTGGAGGATTGAACTAGTAAAGTTCGTGTTAATGACCTTAGCTATTTAAATTGTAGATTTCAATTGATTGAACACTCGAGATAATTCAAGGAGGTGAAATAAAGCCGCTAATTTGAGGTGAGTTGATATAACCCTTTACTAAAGAGGTTTTACTCACAAAATCCCGCATATAAAGTGTTTGATAAAATATCTTAAAGAGCTAATAAGTGTTTATTTGGAGCGAGAGAGTGCATATTAGCTAAACCCCATTCAAGTTATCATTCAAGAGTTTATCCTTGAGTTATATACATTGATCTTCATATCTTGTTATGTTAATTTACGTTATATTATATGTCAAATTTTATGGGTTAACGAATGTTTGAAATTATATATTTATGTCAAGTTTTACTCAAGATTATTATGGTTATGTTCATGGATTATGTTCAAGAAATGTATTGGACCTTAAAGTGGTCAAGTAGAGTTTTATAAAAATATTTTGGGAGTTACCTTGAGATTCTGAGAAGGGCTTCGTGACCATTGATGGTTAATGTTGACCCCGAAACTACTCGTGCCAGAGTGGGAGTTTAGTATAAGATTTGCCTGACACGGCCAAGACACGAAACGCGCAGCATGCTATCACCTGGAACTGTGTGGCGCCACAGTGAAGGGGCCTATTCGATCAGGCGGGGATCGAACCCGTGCCGATCACACGGTGACTTTATGTATTCATGTTATGTCAGAGTTAATTGGTACTCCCCAAAAAGTAAAGAAACTATATTTATATATCTGTGTCTAACGTTCGAAATTTTATTGTTTTAAGTTATTTAAGTTTCTTTAAATATTTTATGTTTTCATGGTTTTATGAGTTTTGTGCATTTCAAGTTCCTTTGTAAAGTCTCGTTCCCGCTTTAGTGGGGGGTCATTGAGACTCACTGAGTACCGCCGTGGTGTACTGACGTTCTCTTTTGGGAACCTACGTTGTCCTATTGCGCAACGTAGGAACCGGTGTTGCAGATACTCAGGCGACAGGCTAGGATTTTTCCCTCACTTCCAGTGCTATTGGTGAGCTCCACTTTCGTTCGTGGAGTACTTTTCTTTCGAGTCAGCTTATTTAATTATTTACTTCGTCATGAACTAGCCAGGGAGTTCATGTCCTGCGCAGTGCGTCAGTCTATCAGTAGAGGCTTCATAGACAGTCTAGTATTTTGGGGTTTGTGGTCCAGTATTGCATTATTTTACACGGAAACGTAATTTGAACGTGATATTCTCAAGGATAATATTTTTATAAGATTATTATTATTATTATTATTTTCCAGAACATTTATGTTTAAGAGAATTGTTTAAGTTGAATGTATTCTGAGGGTTAAGACAGGATAGATAAGTACAAGTGGTTCGCTCGGTCAAGTTAAGGTACCGGGTGCCGGTCATAGCTCGTTTCGAAAAAAGGGTCGTGACAGTCCCCTGCCCGCCTGTCCCCTCCATGGTTGGCTCAAGTGTAAGGCAATTAAAGTTGATGCTTTAGGCCCCCAATAATCAAAGACCCCCCAAATTTTATCATTAGTTATATTTATTTATATTAGTAATGTTTTTTCAAGTTAACAGAATATTAGCCATTTGCCTTAATATATTGCTTTAGTTCTAGTTGCCGATAATCTTGTTATGCCTAAAATTGGTCATATAGATTAAACAATTAAATTTTTAGAAGGGTCATAAGCAATAAGGTAAATACGAGGAAAAGTAAGTAAAAGCTAAAAAGAAAAGTAAATAAGCAAGAGAGTAAATAATTGTATTCCTTGAGAATAGCCAGATTCTATGTGTATCGCTTGATTATACAATACAATGTAAGGAGGGGGTATTTATAGCTATGATTTACCCAATCCTAATTATGGTAAAATACAAAGACTAATAAGGTCGTGGGCCTGTTTACTCAAGGCGGCGGTATATACTAAACCTTAACATAGAGACTGTAAACCCTAAGGTGGCGGGACGTACGCCTTGCATTCTATAGCCCGTACCGGCTGAGCGGCCGTGGCTCGAGGAGTAGGTGTGTACCCTCTGTGCCCGATGACTTGTAAGCTAAGCCTAATCTAGTCTCGCCAGCTGGAATCGTATTCCCGTAATCATAGGTGACGTATTTTTACCCACACAGTCAGCCCCCCCACTTGCTGAGTGTTGACGTAAGCAGTCAGGAAGTAAAAGAGGCGTGATAGAAGACGTATAGATATGCCTGCACCCGATACTCGTCCCCTTTCTCTTCGCATGCTTGAAATTGAATCCTAGTGCTCAAGTACGATGACGTGTGTCCTTGTGATTGAAACGAGTTTTATCTGTGTCTTTCTAATGCTGCAACCGCCCTGCCATATCCCGTAATTATTGGGATTTATCACGTAAGCCATAATGATCACGATCCCATGTCTGCAAAATGATCCACTTTCTCTTCCTTGTACTGACTCTTGTTCTTTTCAGTGAATTCTGTGACGACACTCCCGATCTCCTATGATGCTTTGGCCATGTGGATCACTGCGATATTTGCCAAGAACCCTGCTAGAATGATGACTTTGTGGCCCTAGCGAGCATGAATAGCTGGCGAGCAAAATATCATAGTAAGCCACTTCTTCTAAACGACCGCATATCCTTATATTTCAGCCGTTCTTGATATTTTCTTCCTTTTTTAGGAGTCTCCTGTCATCAAATGCTTGAGCAGAGAGAAATTCCCATTGCTGCTCCATGCATTTCCCTGCTTCCTAATATGCAAGATTCTGGTAGAGAAAGTCAGCGGCTCCCGTTCCTCGAAGAAGAAAAGATATGCTAAATTTGATAATGTCGTGGTGATTGACGAGCCCCTGATTATCTCTGATAACGAGGAAGTTCCCCGAGTACTCAAGACCGAGGCTGTTACTCCTTCCCCTACTGCCATTACTCCAGAATTCGGTCTCTCTACGCGAAAGCGTAGGCATCTTGTTGATGAAGCTCTGAAGAGGCTAGTGCGGAGGACGAAGTCACACTCTCGATAGCTCATCTTGGAGCTCCAGCGTCAGGTTGGTTTAACCTTTCCATTCTTTTGCTGATTTAATTATTTCATTCACCCTATGGATAATTATTCATTGAACATATATAGAACCTACTACCTCGGACCTTGCCCCTGAACCAACTAACTCTCCTCAGCATTGCCCTAGCGAAGAAGTGGTCGTTGATATAAATGCCATCATAGAGCGCGTTGGCGGATCTCGTGAGGTTGTCATACCTATTGTTGTGGGGTTACCTGTTTGAGAGTCCGGTCACTGTGACTGATTATACCGCTGAGCTGATTGGCCTCTCTGAGCAGAGGTACCTTGCTGGTTATAGTCATCAAAAGTTGCTCAGGTCGCCGCGGGTGTTCCCTCTAGGTACGCCTCGTTTGCTCCTTTGGTCGCGATATTCCAAATTGAATCTTCATCTCCTCTTGAATATCCCTTTTGATATATGTTCAGGGGTTGATGGTCTATCATGAAATTCTTCGTCGAGGATGCTCGGATGAACTCCTGTGAGAGGAGAATGATGCTATGTAGGGACAGGTCGCCATTTTGCAGCCCTTTGTGACTAAAGCAGAGCTGCTGAAGGAGGAACTCTTAGCCACGCGCAAAGCTCACCGCTTGGAGCAGGTGCAAGCCAACCACCTTAACGTTGTGATGAGAACTGAGGTTCGCAAGTACAAAGAGTATGTAGAGGCCTTATAGACATCTCTTCGTGAAGCCAAACTCACTGGACAAATGCACTATGCCAATGTGACTCACCAGGAGGCAATTAAAGTCGGCTTGCGGCAGCGACTGTCTGAGACGGAAGAAAAGATCAAAGCTGCCGAGAAGGAAACTTTTGAAGCTAAAAATCTTTCTATTTTCCTCCAGGACAAGAATGATAAGCTACAAGGTAAGGTGGCATCCTTAGGGAAAGTCCGCAATAAGCTCTGCAACAATGCCCATCAGATGGAGGAAAACATGAGAGCTATGAGTGCCCGTCATGTGGCCGAGCTAGAGCGTGCAAATCTGGCAGCTTCACTTGCTACTCTTCGTCGGGTTCATGATAACCCAAACTTGGATTTGACTATCGAGATTACTTCGCTGACCAAGTTGGTGGCCCAAGCAGATGCTCAGTTAGGATATGACCTTGAGAAAGGCTCTAAGGAAGCCAGTAGTGAAGAAGAAGATGACATGCCAGTTGGGGAGCCTATAGTTGGTGAAGCAGGACCTTCGCGGAGTGTTGCCACGGAGGGAAGTCCCCCGAGGGAGAATTAGTATCCCCCACTTTTTCCTTTTGTGATGATGATCTGGATAACTGCCCGTGTTTCGGGCGTAATTGATATATTTTTCCCGTTTTGAGGCTTCTGACTTTCCTTTAATGTTTTCCACTATCTGTTATTTTGCTTGTGACGACTTTATTTTTCACCGTAAACAGTTTTAGATAATGGTTTTATGAAGTCGTGCCAATATGGGCATGTGCGTCAAGGACTTAGGTGGCTTTTATTAAGTAACAAGCGCCCTGTTTATTCTAATATTTAGAATGTTTTATAGTGAGCCTGCTTGGGCATGTACGTCCGCTAATTGTGCGCCAGCGGTTGGCGGCTTAGATTGCGTCTGCGATAGACGAATTTGATTAGGGCAAGGCTCGTGCCCACAAGGGGACATCTTTAGCCCGTTATATGCAACAAGGTATTTTTGCGTTTAAGCTAGAACATCTATGCCTGTCCACTCGAGGGCTTAAGTCTTAAATGGCACAATGCGGGTGGGCGTCCCCACTGACATGTTGGTACAGGTGTTGAATTGAGGATTTCAACTTATGAATAATGGCTGGTGTTGACACCCAATTTTGTCCCGGAATTTTTTAATTAGCGTCTAATTATGTTTAAAATAAAGTTAATTTTTTATAATAAATTAAGTTAATAATTTTAACGTAAAAAGGCCATAATTGCCCTTCATTTTGAATCCCGACCTATTTACGCGATACCCAATTTTTCTAGCCCAATTCTTAAAATACCCTAATCATTTTTACCCATATATATATTCATTATCCCTTAAACCCTAGCCCCATTCACCATTATTCAATCATCTTCTTTTGATCCACACCAAAAAACCCTACACCCATTAGAGGGAGATACATACACACAACAAAGATCAGCCGCGGCACCCACACAACGGATCCCTCACGGCCCCATCCTCCTTGGTCTCTTCTCCCATTACAAAAACCAATATATACACACCCACAAATAAAAAAAAGAAAGGGAAGATCGGGACCGGGGAGATCTGAAAAGGCGAAGCAGTGGCTTTGCATAGCCACCATCGATGGTGACAGTGATAACGTCGTTTGTTTCCAGCCGGAACGCCAACTCTTTTATCTCTACTTTTATTCGATTTCTCTTTGGTTCTAATATTTTGATGCTGAGTATCATTGACAGGATTAAATAAGAATCGTGGAGTGGCAGCAATGCCGCGCATTTCCCATCGGAAAAATGGAGCCAGCGATCGCTCCTCCGATCTGGTCGTTGTCACTAAGGATTGTTTTTGCAGGCCCCATCGTGTTTTGGAACCAGGGGTGACCGTTTTTTGGGTCATCGTTTGGTTTGGATGTTTTAATATCGATGTTACTGTGAGAGTTTCTCGCCGGCGATTTATTGTTGTTGCCGATCCTTACCCTCGCCGTCGACGAGTGTCACTGGGTTTGGATGTTGTTTTGTAATTGCTATTTCTGGTTGTGTCAAGCTTTGACTCTGCTTTGTTTATGTTGACTGATTTGGCTCACAATTATGTGGACCGGCCCATTATTATCCCCTTTGTCTTATTCTGCTTACTTTGCTACACCATGTTAAGCTGTTTGTCTAATCTTTCACTGAAGTATTGTTGATGCAGTGTACCCTTGGTGAAAATTACATCGTACTACACACTGATTTGGACACGATACTACATTGGCCGATGAAAAAATACATTTGCACGTATTGAGGCCTACACAAGGAATTGACGGATTTTGAACATGATACTACACTTGATCCGTCCCGTTCCCGTGTCCCTAAAAGCAAAAGGCGATGATGAATGTATGCACTTTAACGCAAAGCAAGTTGAATAGAGTAACGGAATTGGTACCTGGCATGGCAACACGTCCGGCCGGCGTGTTTGCAACCGTATCAATATCCCGAGCCTCTACATGATACGTCATACAAATCTGAGCCTAAATTTTGCAAAAACAAACCCCTTTACTATTATTATTACTATTATTATTATTACTATTATTATTATTATTATTATTATTATTATTATTATTATTATATATTCTATCATTATTATAAATATTTTTTATTATGTTATTATTATTATTATTATTTTATTATTGTTATTTTATTAATTATGACACTTTATTATTGAACTAATTTAGTTTAAATTCCCATTTTTTTGCGAGGTACATCTTTGCATGAACGATTCGGGAACGCTTTTGGCTAACTTACAAATGGGGATAGTCCGTTGCATTGGAGTCGTTTGGCTTGAATTCGGACTCGAGTATTCAACATAAGACCTTAGAAAATTTAGAAAATTCAAGGCTCCCGCGAGTTGATCAATATCACGGGTTCTATCTTTAACTTCGCATTCCTTTCCTTAGACATTTATGTAAATAAAATGTATGAATTATTCTATTTGTCAATAATATTTGATTGCTTGGTATATTGCTTTACTTTATGTGCATTATCTTTTATTTTTGAAGTCGTTATTTAATTTATTGCAAACTGGGGCAAATTAGTAAAATGCGTGCAAATTAAAATATTTTTCATAAACAAATTTTATTTCAATTAATTATTTTAGATAAATTTTCTAGAAAAGCATATTTTGCAAATGATTTGGAAACCTGTCGGATTAACCGTTTTTAACGGAATTTCGGAAGTGCCTTAAAAACCTTCTTCCGAAATTAATAAAACCTCTTACCTTTAGAATCTCTGAAAGAAAGACCGTCTTTTTTATAAAAACGGAGTTTTTGCACGCATTTGCTAATTTGGTTCCCTGTTTTCCTTAAATTGGGTGGCGACTCCAAAAACTCCAAAAGAGTTAGTCCATCCTGTCGATATTCCGGAATTTATCCTTTTCGGGGGTAATTTTTGGGGTTCAACAGCATGACGACTCTGCTGGGGAGCAATAAAGGTTTTGACCATAAAGGTTTCCAATTATTTGCAACTAGCATGCCTAATTTATTTTGCTTTATTATATCTGTTTGTTTGTGTGTCACGAAAAGCATGTCACTACACTCTTATTTGTGCACATATAAACTGGCATTCCGTTCATACTTCCCCCACTCTTGGGAACCTCTTGCATTTTCACCCCAAATATCCGTGAGGTACGCTCATGCGTACCCGCACTTTCTTCCACTAAAGAACCCTATGAAGAGTTGGTACACCGGCGGTTGTCGTGGGAGTAATTCGACTGCGAGGCCGCTTGCCACTCACCTGTTAGCCTCAACCGTTAACCCACTCTTAGAAGGAGATTAGGTCATGCATGCATATACACCTTAGTTTGGGGGAAAGTTCGGCAGATTTGGTTGGCTTGTGTTTTGGAGATGGCTTGGTGTAGTGAGATCTAAGAGGCGAAGCCCCTGGTGTCTTTAAAAGGATCAGTGGGGTCCCTCTCGTGAATGGCTTTGCGTGTGTGCAGGCCTATGTTGATTATCCAGCTGCAACTTTATAAATTGAAGTATGCTTGTCGCATACTAGGAGAGTGAAGCCCCTGTGTCTTTGAATGACCAGTGGGGTCCCTCCTTGAAGACCAGTGCGGTCTTGGCTACCCAGGAAACTGAGAGGCTTGATCAAAGCCGAGGACCAGTGAGGAGCCCTATGAACAAGGTCTGTGAGCCTTGCAAAACCTAGGCAGCTGAGAGGCTTGTCTAAAGCCGAGGACCAGTGAGGTTTTATTTTGAAAGGCCAATTGGCGCCTTTCGTGATTTGCAGTCTGGTATTGTGGAGGCAGTTGGAAATTTCTCCCTGGATGTTGTAAAGCGATTGGGGATCGTGCTTGGAGGAGTGTGGATGTTTGCAAAAGCTATGGAGGATTGTTTCGGGTTTTAGGCATTTGGGTTTAGAATTTTGTGCAGATGCCGTGGAGAGCATGAGCTGTTTTAAAATGTTAATTGTTTGCCTTGCTTTATTTGCCCAAAATGCGTTAAATACTAGGTGTTGCTTGCTTGTATGCAATCCTATGAATGACATGCCAACTATCTTAGTTACCCTTTGTGAGGTTTCTTTGTTTTGATCATTTCTCCAAATGTTGGATTTGTGAAGTGCCTGACCATCAACCATGCTAAGATTTCGAGATATGATTGATGGTAGACGCTCTAGCTCATGAACGATGCAGTACCAGAAGCTAATGGCATTGCTTGAAAGAACTTGGCGATTGAACTTAGTAGCATTATTTTCAATTTTAATTCAGATTGAGGCCCTAAATTGCATTGTACTTTAAAGCTTGTGTTAATCTGAATCAGCTCATTTTGAATTCATGAAGGTTGAAATAAAATGCATCTCATTCTTATTATATTATTTACGTTTGCATGTGTTTCCATTTCAAAATTAAAATTGATAAACCTGCCAAAGCTTTACTTGTAACGTATGGCAAAACAACTGAACAATTTAAATCGACGCACTGGAAAGTTATTGTCTGCGCTCTTTGGATATCGCACTGCCTGTTAGAACTTCAACTGGGGCAGCTTTTATTTGTTGGTATATGGAGTTGAAGCAGTGATGCAGAACTACGCACGGTCTGATTCCCAAGTAGGGATACGTAGGCTCCCACATCGGGCTCGACCCTTTAGCATTTAAGTTTTCATTTTTCCCCAAAAGGGACAACTGGGGCAATTTTTGCAAAGCGAGTTAGGGATGCGGAAGATTATAACTGGGGCAGAATTTTGCAAGAAGCGGCGTTGGGTGTTAAAAATGAGTTGGCAAGAACTCTGTAATTAGCTAAGCAAACAGTGCAAAGTCTAAGCCGAAGGACGTTCAGTTTGTTTTAAAATATGTTACAAGTTTAAGTCAAGGCAAATTTTTCAAAATGCATCTTTGACTTCACTTGCATGCTTGTTTCACTCGCTATATTGCATTAAAATATTTTATCTTGCCTCTATTTTTCAAAGTCTATGCTATTTAAGTTCAAGAGCCAAGCTTCTGAAAGCAATTTGCAAATCCAAGTCCAATGAAGACGAGGAAGCAGCAGAAGCAGCCAAATCAGGATAAAGAACGAGAAAGCTTGCAATGAGAAGATCATTTGCACTATGGATGAACAATTTATTGAACGCGCATCCAAAGTTGTCTTGCAAATTGCGTCGCGTTGCTATTTTCACGACTTAAAGCATTATGCTTTGTCATGAGTTATTGCCGAACAGGCGACATTTCTACCCCTATGACTTTTATTCCTAATAGGCGACAAAGCCGAGGCTTGTTTTGTGTTTTCGAAACTAAGCCAAATAGGACATCGCTTTGTTTCAGGCGATAACCCGCACAAGGCCATCCTTGCTGGATTGTCTCGCCAATTGATTTATCAATGGCTATCGCACTGATTACATTTCCGCACTACTTTGCTTTGCACTTATTTTGAATTATGCCTTCGCACTTGCTTTGAAATTAACGCCTTGCTTTACTCTTTCAGGTTGACCATCGGCTACGAGGATTCCCTTTGTTGGACTATCTCGCCCATTGATTCGCCAAATGGCTCTTGCGTTGCTCTACATTTCCGCATTACTTTACTTTGCATTTGCTTTGAATTATGTCTTTGCACTTGCTTCAAAAATTAACGCCTTGCTTTACCCTTTCAGGTTGACCATCGGCTACGAGAATTCTCCCTTGTTGGACTTTCACGCCTATTGATTCGCTAAATCGCTTTTGCATTGCTTTACATTTCACGCTAAATTGCCTTGCACTTACTTTATATTATGACTTGCTTTACTTTTTAGCTTAACAGGTCAGCCCCGAGACCCTCCTTGCTTCGTGCCGGACCGGTTCGCCAGCTGATTTGTTTGACAATCAACCCCAAGACCCTCCTTGCTGCGTGCCCGACCGGCTTGCCAGTTGATTTGTCAAGATGTTCAAATTGCCTTGCACTTACTCTCAATTATGCCTTTGCACTTGCTTTCAATTATGCCTTTGCACTTGCTTTATATTGCTTTACTTTTAGTTTAACAGGTCAGCCCTGAGACCCTCCTTGCTTTGTGCCGGACCGGATCACCAGCTGATTTGTAGACAATCAACCCCAAGACCCTCCTTGCTGCGTGCCCGACCGGCTTGCCAGTTGATTTGTCAAGATTGTTCAAATTGCTTTGCACTTGCTTTAAATTATACCTTCATATTTTCTTTGTATTACGTCTTGTTTTACTTTTCAGGTTAACAGATCAGCTTAGAGGTTCTCCGGGCGGAGTATCTTGTCAGTTGATCGAAGGAAGAACTTTGGATGATATCACCACCTGCATTTACCATTTTTGTTATCACTTTACTTATTTCTTATTCCAATTATTACAGTTTATTAGCAGTTGCACGCTTACCGTTTGTTGAGATTATTGCAGGATTTTTAGCAGCACCGCAGCAGCGTTTGGAGCATAACATGTAGCTTTTCTTAGCGACGTACCGGGTCAATCGTTGATATGAGCTAGACTCGTCAATGAAAACCTGAAGAATCGCACCCGCATAAGTCATCTGCCCTAGAGGTAAGTTTTGTTAACCCTGAGTTTGGGGTTTGAGATTGGAGACAAGATGGCTCGGTTATCAAGGTGCAGTGGAAGCTATGTCCGTGTAAACCCCTCTTTATGGGTGTGTCGTCGACCACATTTTCATAATTTGGGTGATTACAAGCCTCTTTTCCCGCGCTTGAGTAGTTGTTACTATCTCGTCTTTGATTTTCAAACCGCGTCGAACTACATATGGCCTGATTCTCTTTCAGCCCGAGATATGTAGGCAACTCGGAAACCAAGTTCGGCCATGTCTTTAAGCCTCGCGTTTTGATCCCAGGAATCAGAACCTTGGCTTTACCGTGACAAAATTGGGTTTCACGTCAACTTCTTTACCCTGGAAACTCTTTCATCCTTTCCGGGTAAAGAGGGGCAGCTGTTGACACCCAATTTTGTCCCGGAATTTTTTAATTAGCGTCTAATTATGTTTAAAATAAAGTTAATTTTTTATAATAAATTAAGTTAATAATTTTAACGTAAAAAGGCCATAATTGCCCTTCATTTTGAATCCCGGCCTATTTACGCGATACCCAATTTTTCTAGCCCAATTCTTAAAATACCCTAATCATTTTTACCCATATATATATTCATTATCCCTTAAACCCTAGCCCCATTCACCATTATTCAATCATCTTCTTTTGATCCACACCAAAAAACCCTACACCCATTAGAGGGAGATACATACACACAACAAAGATCAGCCGCGGCACCCACACAACGGATCCCTCACGGCCCCATCCTCCTTGGTCTCTTCTCCCATTACAAAAACCAATATATACACACCCACAAATAAAAAAAAGAAAGGGAAGATCGGGACCGGGGAGATCTGAAAAGGCGAAGCAGTGGCTTTGCATAGCCACCATCGATGGTGACAGTGATAACGTCGTTTGTTTCCAGCCGGAACGCCAACTCTTTTATCTCTACTTTTATTCGATTTCTCTTTGGTTCTAATATTTTGATGCTGAGTATCATTGACAGGATTAAATAAGAATCGTGGAGTGGCAGCAATGCCGCGCATTTCCCATCGGAAAAATGGAGCCAGCGATCGCTCCTCCGATCTGGTCGTTGTCACTAAGGATTGTTTTTGCAGGCCCCATCGTGTTTTGGAACCAGGGGTGACCGTTTTTTGGGTCATCGTTTGGTTTGGATGTTTTAATATCGATGTTACTGTGAGAGTTTCTCGCCGGCGATTTATTGTTGTTGCCGATCCTTACCCTCGCCGTCGACGAGTGTCACTGGGTTTGGATGTTGTTTTGTAATTGCTATTTCTGGTTGTGTCAAGCTTTGACTCTGCTTTGTTTATGTTGACTGATTTGGCTCACAATTATGTGGACCGGCCCATTATTATCCCCTTTGTCTTATTCTGCTTACTTTGCTACACCATGTTAAGCTGTTTGTCTAATCTTTCACTGAAGTATTGTTGATGCAGTGTACCCTTGGTGAAAATTACATCGTACTACACACTGATTTGGACACGATACTACATTGGCCGATGAAAAAATACATTTGCACGTATTGAGGCCTACACAAGGAATTGACGGATTTTGAACATGATACTACACTTGATCCGTCCCGTTCCCGTGTCCCTAAAAGCAAAAGGCGATGATGAATGTATGCACTTTAACGCAAAGCAAGTTGAATAGAGTAACGGAATTGGTACCTGGCATGGCAACACGTCCGGCCGGCGTGTTTGCAACCGTATCAATATCCCGAGCCTCTACATGATACGTCATACAAATCTGAGCCTAAATTTTGCAAAAACAAACCCCTTTACTATTATTATTACTATTATTATTATTACTATTATTATTATTATTATTATTATTATTATATATTCTATCATTATTATAAATATTTTTTATTATGTTATTATTATTATTATTATTTTATTATTGTTATTTTATTAATTATGACACTTTATTATTGAACTAATTTAGTTTAAATTCCCATTTTTTTGCGAGGTACATCTTTGCATGAACGATTCGGGAACGCTTTTGGCTAACTTACAAATGGGGATAGTCCGTTGCATTGGAGTCGTTTGGCTTGAATTCGGACTCGAGTATTCAACATAAGACCTTAGAAAATTTAGAAAATTCAAGGTTCCCGCGAGTTGATCAATATCACGGGTTCTATCTTTAACTTCGCATTCCTTTCCTTAGACATTTATGTAAATAAAATGTATGAATTATTCTATTTGTCAATAATATTTGATTGCTTGGTATATTGCTTTACTTTATGTGCATTATCTTTTATTTTTGAAGTCGTTATTTAATTTATTGCAAACTGGGGCAAATTAGTAAAATGCGTGCAAATTAAAATATTTTTCATAAACAAATTTTATTTCAATTAATTATTTTAGATAAATTTTCTAGAAAAGCATATTTTGCAAATGATTTGGAAACCTGTCGGATTAACCGTTTTTAACGGAATTTCGGAAGTGCCTTAAAAACCTTCTTCCGAAATTAATAAAACCTCTTACCTTTAGAATCTCTGAAAGAAAGACCGTCTTTTTTATAAAAACGGAGTTTTTGCACGCATTTGCTAATTTGGTTCCCTGTTTTCCTTAAATTGGGTGGCGACTCCAAAAACTCCAAAAGAGTTAGTCCATCCTGTCGATATTCCGGAATTTATCCTTTTCGGGGATAATTTTTGGGGTTCAACAGCTGGTGGCTTAACTAGAAGTGATCTAGCATCAAGCGGGTAGTTTACTCTACTTTTGTCGCGAAAAGTGAACATAATACTTCAACTTAAATATGTCTGGGTTATGAATATTTGGATCATAGATGGATCTGAGTGTAAAACTGACTAATTAGAATAGAAGTTTTATTGATAAAGTAGCTGCTGAGCCCAAGTTGTTGTGGGTAAAAACCCGTAACATAAATAAGTATGAAAATACTGTAATTCGACAATTAAAATTTGGAAAGAAACTAAAGCTTAATTAAAGTAAATACTGAAAAAGTTGTACTTCCAAATGTCCCATTCCTTCTCCCCCCCTCCCCTAAAAAAAAAAACTTTCAACCAACCAAATAGCTAGAGCAGTCGTCTTGGTTTATTGAAGTTTCGGGGTCTTCATCAGCTTTAAAGAGGCTCACCTTTGACTCTGCATTGGGGATGGATGCTCGAAGGATAGCTTGCATATAATACTCACTTGCCACTTCCCGATCTCCGTTGATCTCCACCCCCATTTAGTAGAGTACTTGAGCTTTTGGTGCAAGGTGGAGGGCACTGCTTTTTCACAAGAGTTGTTGAAACCAGCCAATGTATATATGTTTGGGGTTACTTGGTCTTCAATTCCCATTGCTCGTATGGTATCCTACTTGATAAGGTTTATGGTGCTGCCAGCGTCGACCAGGACGCGTTTGACATCCGTGTCACCTATTCTAAGTGTTATGACCAGGACATCATGGTGGGGATTGTCGCAACTGGTGTTATACTCGTCGCTAAACAAGATCATCTCATCTCGGGCGTGGCCTCCATCCGGTTCTGCCTCGCTCTGATTCAGGTCATTAAGTAACATTGGGCCGCCAACTATTACATAAATGGACCTTTTTGGTTCTGGCATATCTGGAGGACCCTCCGAGCTCTTGTTTTTGTCATATGTTTGCTTCCCCCTATCTGTTAGCAAATCCTTCAAGTATTATTTGTCGAGTAGACCCTTCACCTCTAGAATCAAGGCCCTGCAGCCTGCAGTCTCATGCCCGTGATCTCTATGAAAATCGTAAAAGAGATTCACGTCCTTTTTTCTGGATTATGCTCTCATGTTGCTAGGCTAACGTACATGGTTATTCTTCAGGTGATCCTTTATAAATTTTGGCATTGACATGCAGTCCCAGTTCCTCAAACCTGTTGGGTGTTCTATCGATGCTAAGTGACCCCTTGTGAGGGTACGACAACGCTTTCCTGGTATTCTCCCGCTTTTCAACGGGCTTGGGGAAATCAACTCTACAGTCTCTCCTACTTCGCTTCCCTTTATCCCTAGCTCGAGGCTCATCGAAGTACTCCCGTTTCTGACTATGCCGGCTGATGTCCTCAGTGACCGGTTGGGCGCTATCATCGAGGATCGATGATTGTTCCGGCTCTAGACAGAGTTTCTCATTGTACCGCTGGTGTAGGGCATTCCATGTTGTCACCATGTGTTGAGTAATAATCCATTGCAGCTCTCGAGTGGCTAGCGATCCTCTAGAGTTCAGGATTTTTCTGAAGGATACTACAACGATATTGTTATGAACTAGAGGAAGCTCCATGCGTTCCCTTTGAAATCTCTCTAAGTAGTCCTTCAGCAGCTTGTTATTGTGTTGCTAGATCTCAAAGATATCCTCCATGCATTTTTCTTGCTTGCGGGCTCTAGAATACGCCTTCTTGAATAGGTCTGGTAACTGGGTGAATGATTCAACTGAGCCCAATGGTAGCTGGGTGTACCATGCAAGGGCGCCTTTAGTTAAGGTCGAACCGAACCTCTTCAGTAGAGCATATTGAGTCTCTTCTTAGAAAGCTTATTGCTCTTGACAGCTGTATAATAAGCAAAGATGTGCTCATCCGGGTCGGTGGTTCCGTCATACTCAAGATTGTCCAGCAGGCTGAGTGTTTAGGTACGCGGACTAGTGAAGCACTTGCTTTATATGCATATTTGAAGAACTTTTGCTCATCTACGACGATAATCTGGAGTGGAGCACCCAGTACATCACTGATTCGGTCGTGGATGGCTTTTAGTTCCTTCAGGATGTCCTGAATGACAGGTGTTCCTTCAAGACCTTGATTGCTGGCTGCTGTAAAGCTTCCAGGGATGACCTCCATGTTGAGTCTTCGATTGGGAACGAAAGCTGGTGAGTCGTTCACGGGCGCGGGTCCTCGCGGGGACGCTGGTCTCTGGGACGAAACAACGAAGATCGCTTCCAAATTCTGGGCCATGCTTTCGGCCAAGTTGGCCGAGTTTTTCTCCGCCCGTTCTTCCTGGATTTTGAAGAGATCAACAAGGAAATCTTCAAGCTTGGAGTTGCTTCCGCATGGTTGATCATCTTCGCCATCATTAGCCACAGAAATCGGGTCCCTAGAGGTGCCTTTTGGTTGTCCGTCGGGATCGCTGAGACCCTTTGTAGAGCCGTCAATCGTATCAGCAATGTTCTTGGGAACAGTATTGTCGTCGTTCGACATGGTTTCACTTTTCAATAGAAACCTACAATTGCTTAGGCCCCACGGTTGGTGTCAAATATGCCTAAAATTGTCATATAGGTTAAACAATTAAATTTGTAGAAGAGTTACAAGCAATACAATAAATACAAGGAAAAGTGAATAAAAGCTGAGAGAAAAGTAAATAAGCAAGAAAGTAAATAATTGTATTCCATTAGAATAACCAGATTCTATGTGAATCTTGATTGTACAATAATACAATGTAAGGAGGGGTATTTATAGCTATAATTTACCCAGTCCTAATTATGGTAAAATACAAAGACTAATAAGATCGTGAGCCTGCTTACTCAAGGTGACAGTATATACTAAATCCTAACTAGGAGACTGTAAACACTAAGGCAGCAGAATGTACACTTTGCATCCTATGGCCCGTACCGGCTGAGCGGCTGTGGCTCGAGGAGCAGGTGTGTATCCTCTGCGCCTGATGACTTGTAAGTTAAGCCTAGTCTTTCCAGCTAGACTCGTATCCCTGTAATCATATGTGGCGTATTTTTATCCACACAAATTTTATTGACGTAAATGAAGTTTCGAGTAATTTAATTCAAAGTTCTACTATCGAAAACTTGTTAGTATCTTTAACGTATAATTTAAAGCTCAAGTGTCTGAATCATTAGTTTCTATTTGTCCATTTAAAATAAATTAAAGAAATTAGTTTTTTAAAAAAAGTGAATCGTATAGATTTGCGTCTCAACAATTAGAAGAGTGAACTTTTAATAAAAATATCCATGAATGTCATGAAAAATTATGAGATTTGGCTTTAGAGCTCTGATATTATTGAACCGCTCCTACTTCCTTCTGCCACATGTAATAAATATACCTATTGTGAAGGAAGTTTAATTGAATTTACCTTGGAAAATTATACTATATAATATGGTATTAAATGATTTTTGTTTCTAAACTTATGAATCCCCTTGACAAGTGGCAAATATTACAACTAGCATTGTTGGATCTCCTAATAGAATTCGAGACTCCGACACTGTCGGCTCCCCCCCCCCCCCCCCCAACCTCTTGTCCGCTTTATTTACAAAGGTTATGTCTCATGAAATTATTATTTTCATCTACAAGACTACAACATGGACTAAAAAGTATAGAAACCAAAGTAAAGGTAAAATGTGCTCAATACAAATCGTAAATGGTTCGGAGACAAACATGTTACATAACAAATCGTCTAAGTTTCAATTTTCAGAAGAAATGGACTAGGAAGTTGACATTGACGCTTGACCCCTCTCATTTTCCTCCACACTATAATTACCCCCCCCAAAAAAGGGAAATATGCCACCAGAAATTTCTTTTTCTTTTTTCGACACTCATTTTCTCATTTATTTTTCTTGAGAGATGAATTGTTGGACTAATATGAATAAAATATTTAAATATGATATGATATTCTATCATTATCAATATTCAATTCAATCCTACGTTCATGGAAGTCATCAGATAAGTTATCATAAATATTGCTCCTATGACCAGAGAACTTGTAATCGTACTAATAAACGTTTTAGACAATGTGTTTGGTCCCTCGTCCTCTCTCTTTGCTTGTTATATTTTGACAAATAAAAATGTGTGAATATTAACATATCTTTTTATCATTTAAGATCTAATTATTTCTTTGAAAAATAATAATAAATGAGTTAACCATTAGATTTGCTGTTTGAGTGATAACCTCAGGTTCAGAAGAACATCATGGAGTTTTGGTCACAAACAAAAGGGATTGACAATTAAGATCAAGTGAAAATCTCATGAGTACTTAAAATAGGTATGCATGCTCATATGCATTTGGGTCCTGATATTCCAATGGTAATTACGTATAAAATGCATGGAATGACAAAATAACAATTACAAAAGACAAAGACATAATAATTAGAAATAGGAAAGGAATGCTACCATATCAAGTCATCATATATGAAGAATTCAAAACCTCGTAAGAACAAAATATATATATATATATATATTCTATATTCCCGCGTTAAAAGTTTAGTCCACTTACCCCGCTCCCTTTTTAATTTGACAATTACCAAAAAGAAGACTCCTAATACTTTTCGAAAACCAATTAGTATTGAGGCAAAATCTTACCTATTAAATCACGAAAATTTTGTACAAGGAAAGAAAATTAGTCCCTAAGAGTTACTTTTACAAATAGTACATACATAGGAGGATCAATTTACTAATATTCACAAGAGCCTCTTTCCATCATCCGAATGGCTCCTTTAGGCCTCTTCAACACTGAACTGCCAATGAAATTGTGTTTGGCCTAAATCGAGTTAGGTCAATCAATCGAATTTGTAATGGGGCTAACAAGCAACACTTTATATCAAAGCTATGAATTAATTCAAGAAAATAATGAAGGCCAGTAATGATAATCGAATGGTGATAAGATTGTAGTGAATAGGCTATTTATAGCCAATTGAAGGCAAAGGCAATTAATGTATTAGCTAAGCCATAACAACCACTTCCCCACGTTTTTTATCATGGCTGCCCCATGATTTCTTCCATTGAATGTCTAATTAATGAGCTACCGTTACGAAACTCCTTCTCCTCTATAACGTAACCGTTTTCCCAGGGGCGGACCTACATGGCGGGGTTGGGTGCACCCGCAACCGTTGGCATCGGAAAAAATTCTGTGTATATATGTATATATTATGTATATCATAGAAAACGTATATAGATTTAAATGTGTACTGACAAGCACAAAGGCCATTTGGGTGCACTGGTAAGCTGGATGTCCTAATATCAACTCTAACGCTGGAGATCTGGATTCAAATCCCAACTCCAACAACTTTATTTTAAACTCTTTCTTCAACTTATTCATGTGCCAGCACCTTTTTTCTTTTAAGTAATAACTCTCGTGACCCACCCCTTCCTTAATTTGTTTACTTATTTTTTTGTAACCTTTCCAGTAAAAAACAAAAAATATCACTCCCACCCAAAAGTCAAAACCCCTTTTGTCTTCCTCTTTTCAAATCCCTTTGCCTATTTTTGCCTCGCTGCCTAATTGATATATTTATATTAAGTATAGTGGTGCCACCGCTGGATTGAAATCCTGGGTCCGCCTCTGTGTTTCTCTGAGGTTTAATCCATTTGCCTCGGGGAAGTTAATCTTTTGATGCTCAAGGATGAATCTCCTCGAGGCCTGCCTTGAGACTTGACCTCAGTAATATACCTCGGGAGTCGAGAAACTCCTCTCTCGATCTCTTCTCGCACCTTTGCGCAAGCTTACTTCCAACCGTTTGCCCGAGGTGCCACGTAAGCGAGCCAATTTTTACCTAATACAGATAGTCCCCCCACTCCTCGGATAATTGTCAGAGTTTTCGAGGAGTGAAATGAATTTAGGCGGGAAGTCGACATGGCAACACGTGCACCCAGCAATTTAAAAAAGTGGCTGTCAATTCGAATTCCCATCCATTGCACGTGGCAGCTGCTGAGGGGTTGTGACCCTTCGTTCCTCCTTTCCTATGTAAATGCAATGATGGCTTCTTGCACTATATATAACCCAATTTATCTTCCTTCTTCCTCACTTTCAATCTTTCAAGCAACAGTAAAAAGTTTCAGAGCAAGTTTCAATTTGAATTTCTCATCTTTGAATTTCATTCGAAAAAGCACCCCCGATCTTCTTACCAAAAATAGTCAACCCACTATGTTCAGAACTCTTCAGATCCTTCTGAAGAACAAACCCCTGTCGTCGACACCATGATTGTCGGTGATGGACTGGTAAATATTCCAGAACCTCTTAGTATCATTCCACCAACCGACGGTGACACTGAGGTGACGTCGCAGTCAGGTGGTTTAAATCAGAGGCGGCGCAAGGCCACTACTAACCACGATGCTGGTGAAGAAACAATTATGGAGGAGGACACTGCAGCAGCTGGAGAAATTGGTATTGGTGGTGATACCGAGGCGGGAACTTCAAAACCTAAGAAGAAAAAATCCTCCATTAAAGAGCTTGAGCCTCGTCACGTCATTCCTTCAAAGATTGATCTCACCAATGAATTTCAAACTACAAAAACAAATAGATGCTGACATCGAGAAAAACAGGAATGTTCCGGTTCAAACTACACCGAGTTTGATTACTCAAGCCAATGTAGCCTTGGTTCGGGAAGAACGTAACTGGGGTCCCAAGGTTAAGATTGGAATTCCTGCCCCGGAGAGTCGTAGTTGCGACAGAGTGGTCGGGCAATCTTTCGTCTACAGCTATCCGTTTATGATAGGGTTCTTCTGCCTTTTTACGAGGAATTGACACCTTCTGCCAAACGTACAACTTATGTTTGGCTCAACTTGGCCCTGAGCTTTGGAGGGTCGTTCAATTCCTCGGCTTCTTAAGTTGAAAGGCTGGGGTTCCTTTTAATTTTCAACACTTGGTTTCTCTCTTTTACCCCACATTGCATAAAGATGGGGTTGTTCAGCTCAACAAACAAGGCAAATACTCATTGACTACAAAAAGCAAAGACACAGAAGACCGTGGGTTAGTGATCACTGCGTTCTCCTCCCGGCCATTATTCTGTCTCCCCAGCCTAGATTTCTCGAGGTGTGGAACAAAACACGTAAGTAAACATTTCGGTAGCCCTTGGTAATTTTCATTCTTTCCTTCTGTTGACACCCAATTCTGTCTTTCGATTTCTTAAAGTTAATAAATTATTGCAATATTTTATAATTGAGGTTAAATTTGAAAATTAAAATAAAAAATAATAATAATAAAAGAAGATCAATTGAAATTTCAAGGAAAGTGCTAAATTTATAAAATCCCTTCAATTTTAACCCACCCGCGCAACCCCTACTTATCTAATTTGTCCTAAGAGGCTAAAATCGCAGTTTCCCCCCATTCCAGCCCTCCCATGCAAAAACATGTATACAACACACATTATACTCCCTTACAATATCAGTAACCCGACCCAAATTATATTTTTTCCCAAAATCCGTTCGAACCCTAATCCCAAATCCTTTTCCCCCAAAAATCAACCCAAAATCTCGTCACCCAGTGGTCCCCCAGTCCCCCATTGTTTTATCTTCGTACAAAGCCACGTTTGTTTCAATCTTAATCGTTTGTTTCAACTCGAATTCCATCCAAACCATCGATCCCTTCCCAATGTTCATATTCCCTTGAAATCAGGGTGAAACGAGTACGATCCAAGAGGATTATACTCTTTTGACCCTAATTTCAAAGGGAAAAGTTGAAAAAGGGGCTCACTTGGAAACCCTAGCTGGGCAGGTCTAAATTCATGACGTTCTTACCATTTTAGGGACAGAGGTTCTGGAGGGAGGCGGGGTTCTGATGTAGATTGCACTGAAAGTAGGGCAGAAATTAAGCAAGCTAAAGGAAAAAGTAAACTACTCAATTCTCATTTCATGATTGTAACAGTGTGCCTTCCATACAATATATACTACCCTCTCTCTCCTCTATTCATGTGACTTGTGTAACTAACTCCCAAGGACCAATGTGTAAAACTAAACACTTAAAGGACTGATATATGAATTATAGTAATAAGGACTGAAATGAAAAATAGGAATATTCCCCCTTAACCAACTTAACCGCTATGTACTCCTCTAGTAGCTCAATGTATCACTCTCTACTTCCAGATCACATCATTACTCCCCCCAAAAAATTTTCCTTGTCCTCAAGGAATGAAGTGTGGAAACCGCAGTTTCAAGGCAGCAGCATCCTCCCAGGTGGACTGATCTTCGCTCAAATGCTCCCACTGGACTTTAAATTGCACCACGGCTTTGTTCCCTTTCTGAATCAATCTCCTGTCCAAGACTTTATCCGGCTCAGGACAAAAAGGACTAGCCAAATTCAGAACAGGTGGATGGGTAACCTTATCAGGAAGTTGATGACATAACTTGAGAAGAGAAACATGGAAAGTAGGGTGTAGTAGAAGCTCAGGTGGTAAAGCCAATTTATAAGCAACAGATCCGACCTTCTGAATGATTTGATATGGGCCAAAGTATTTAGCAGACAGTTTGTGGAATCGATGAGTAGACATAGTGAGCTGTCTATAGGGTTGAATCTTAAGAAACACCCAATCCCCCACAGAGAACTGTCTATCTGTTCTATGCTTGTTAGCCTGATCAGACATCCTTTGTTGAGACCTTGCCAAGTGGTACTTCAATAGCTGAATCTTGAACTCTCTTGTCACCAAACTCCTGTCCACTTCCAGCATGTCTGATTCCCCAGCTAAATATGGTAAGTGCAGAGGGGGTGGCTGACCATACAGAGCTTCATAGGGAGTTGTTTGGGTAGAAGTGTGAAAGGTGGTGTTGTACCACCATTCTGCAGCTGATAAATAACTAACCCAATCAGTTGGGGAATCAGAACAATAACACCGGAGATAAGTTTCCAAGCACCTGTTAATCACCTCAGTCTGCCCATCGGACTGAGGATGATAAGCAGTAGAAGTGCTCAGATTCACTCCCTGGATAGCAAACAACTCTTGCCATAGCTTGCTTGTGAAAATAGGGTCCCTATCGCTCACAATATCTTCAGGTAAACCATGCAACTTGTAAATGTTATCCATAAACAACTGAGCAATATCCATGGCAGAATAAGGATGTCATAAAGCCAAAAAATGAGCATATTTGGTTAACCTGTCAACAACTACCCAAATCACTGTCTTGCCTTTAGACCTCGGCAACCCTTCAATGAAATCCATACTAATGCTGCTCCAAGCTGTGGTAGGGATGTCCAGAGGTTGCATGAGTCCAGGATAAGCGGCTGAATCATACTTGTTTGTCTGGCAAACAGCACATTTCTTGATGTAATCCCCCACATCATCCTTCATCTTCTTCCAGTAAAAGAGGGCAGCCAACCTTCTATAAGTGTGATCTACTCCGAAGTGCCCACCAGAGGCAGAATCATGCCAAATACTGATCAACTCCTTCCTCAAGGCAGCATCAGGACCTATCACCAACTTACCATACCTTCGCAGATGGTGGTGTATAAAAGAATAACCATTCACCTCCTCACCCAAAGTCAGCTTGTCAATGATAGAACCAATTTCAGAACTGAGCTTCCAACTAGTAATAATAGTCTGCAGCAAATCACCCCTAACACTAGTAAGAGTCACAGCAGCCAACTCAACAGCAGGTAACCTGGAGAGGGCATCTGCTGCCTTATTTTCCTTCCCTTGCTTATATTCAATTGTAAAGTCATACTGCATCAGTCTGGTGATCCATTTGAGTTGAGTCCCTGTGTGTAACTTCTGTTCAAGCAAGAATTTGAGAGCCTTTTGGTCAGTTTTTACAACAAAAGGTCGAGCTCTCACATATTGCTCCCACTTGGTTACTGCCATTACCAAAGCTAAGAGTTCCTTGTCATAGACTGACATAGCTTGGTGTTTTTGTGACAACCCCTTGCTCATATAGGCTATTGGTTTCCCTTGTTGCATAAGAACTGCTCCAACTCCTACATCACAAGCATCAGTTTCAATGGTGAATGGAAGAGTAAAATCTGGTAAAGCCAAGACTGGAGCAGAAGTGAGAGCTTCTTTAAGCTGTTGAAATGCCAAAGTTGCATTTGTAGTCCATTTAAAAGCATCTTTCTTCAAAAGCTCAGTCAAGGGTTTACTGATCTGCCCATAACTCTTAATAAACCTTCTATAATACCCTGCAAGCCCTAGAAACCCCCTTAATTGTTTGATTGTAGTTGGAATGGGCCAATTCTGAACAGCTTCTATCTTTCTAGGGTCAGTAGCAACTCCCCCAGCTGAGATATAATGCCCCAAGTATTCTAACTGTTTTGCAGCAAACTGACACTTGTTCCTCCTGGCAAACAACTGATTCTGTTGCAGCAGCTGAAAAGTGATTTGCAAATGCTCTACATGCTCCTCCAAATTTTTGCTAAACACCAGAATATCATCAAAAAAAACTAGAATGAACTTCCTCAAGTGAGTTTGAAACACCTTATTCATCAACCCTTGAAAACTAGATGGAGCATTAGTCAATCCAAAGGGCATGACTAAGTACTCGTAATGTCCAGAGTGAGTCTTGAAAGCTGTTTTATATACATCAGTTGATGCCATTCTAATCTGATGATACCCTGACCGGAGGTCAATTTTCGAAAAAATCTGTGATCCTCCCAACTCATCTAACAACTCCTCTATAATTGGTATGGGATATTTATCCTTGATGGTAAGCTGGTTAAGAGCCCTATAATCTACACATAACCTCCAGCTACCATCTTTTTTCCCCACTAAAACCACTGAAGAAGCAAATGGACTGTTACTATGTTGAATAAGGCCCTGAGATAATAATTCCTGCACCAATTTTTCAACAATATCCTTTTGCATTGGAGAGTACCTGTATGGCCTGATGTTGACTGTTGTTGCCCCCTCTTTAAGTGGAATGTGATGGTCATAAATGCCTCTAAAAGGAGGCAGCCCCTTAGGATCCTGGAATATAGCATCATGATCCTCCAGCAATTTAGTGATAACAGCTGGCTCCTCTTCCTTTTCAAGAGAAGACTCATCCTCCTGAGTAGTTAATACTCTAATCATGAACAGCTGAGCATTGTTGCCCTTAGAGCCTGATAATGAATGAACATCCACTGTTTTCATCTTTGGAGTAACTCCTTGGAGTAGGTGTCTTGTTCCCTGACATTCAAACTCCATTGTCAACTGTTGAAAGTTAAACTTGATTTCCCCTAGTGTACACAACCACTGTATACCCAATACCATATCACTTGTACCCAAAGGAAGCAGTAAGAAATCAGCCTGAAACACTACTCCCTGTAACAACCATTCAAACCCCTTACAGATTTTAGTCACCTGTACCACATTTCCATCGGCTACTCTCACACTGTAAGGCTTGCAATCTTCTACAATCCAACCCATCCTGGTCACCAAATCACAATCAATGAAGTTATGGGTGGCTCCACTGTCAACTAGTATGTTAAGTGCCCTGCTTTGGCAATACCCCGTTACCCTGAGTGTATGATACCCTCTGGATCCATTGAGGGCTTCAATAGAAATCTCACAAGTTTCTACCAATTCACCCTGACATTCCTCTTCCTGGATATGGTCATCCTCAAAATCTCCTTCTATCATTTCCAACCCAAAGAGTTGCTTCTGGTTCTTACACACATGACCTGGCAGGTACTTCTCATCACACACATAACATACTCCTCTAGCCTTCTTATCACTTAACTCAGCCGGGGACAATCTTCTTCTCCTAAGCTTATCTTCAAATTTGTTAGCATCTCTAGGACCCGGTGGTGCAGCAAAGGAAGTAGGTCTATTGTTCAACTGCAGGTTCCCTTCTCCCCAACCCCTATTACTCATAGCATAAGCAGAGGTCAACGAACTTTTCAGTGCTTTGGTTTGTTTATTGAAAATAGATTCCTCAATCCTTGCTAGGTGATAAGCTTGAGGCAAAGAGTAAGGCATATGAACCCTGACCGCATCTTCCAACTCAGGTTTTAACCTCGCCATGAATATACTAATAGCATGCTCAGGTGCTATGTTCACTCTAGTCATAATCCTATCAAAAGCTTCCTGAAACTCTGCTACAGTTCCTGTCTGTCTCAAATTCACCAATTCTTTCATTGGATCTTCATAAACAGCCCCAAACCTGTCAGATAAGGCATATAAATACTCCTCCCAACTAGGTGGGGGTAGGTGACGTCTACTAAACATGTAAGCTTGGTGCCACTGAATGGCCACATCATCCAAGTGTAGAGAAGCCACTGTGACCTTTTGATGGTGGGGAATTTCATCAATTGAAAAAAATTGCTCCGCCTTATACCACCATGACTTGAAATCCTTTCCATTAAATCGTGGGAACTCAATTTTGGACAAACGGGTAAACATCTGATTGTTGGGTTGATGGGTAGGATTGACGGGAGGTTGTAGGTGAGATGGAAAACCTTGACCCAGTGTATTAGGATAGCATGGAGTCTGTTGATATACATGCGGTTGAGATTGGGGTATGTGAGTAGGAACATAAGTGGGAAATTGTGTGTTAATCTGGGTTACAACAGGGATTTGGGTTGGGGAAGAACTCCCAGGTAGTGACCGGAGTGGGGGTGTGAATTGAATAGGAGTAAACTGAGATGGTGTTGAAGCAGATCTAGAATTGCTGAAATTAGCTATCGCAGAGCTAGGGATTTGAGAATTTGAGCTAAAATTACCTCGTCCCAAATCAGGGCCAACTGTGGGTGAATACAACTCTTCACGAACTCCACTAGAACTCACCGGAGTTTTACCATTTCCCACCAGTTTACTAGCTTCCAGCTTTTGATTGAGCTCGCGCATAGTTTTCTCATGGATTGTCTCCAACTGATCCTGTCTCGCTGTATACTTAGCTAAATCTAACGACATCCGGTCCAGTCGCCGGAGAACTTCAGTGAGCTCCAACATCACCAGTACCCACAGGGGCGAGGAAAATGCTCTGATACCACTGATGTAGATTGCACTGAAAGTAGGGCAGAAATTAAGCAAGCTAAAGGAAAAAGTAAACTACTCAATTCTCATTTCATGATTGTAACAGTGTGCCTTCCATACAATATATACTACCCTCTCTCTCCTCTATTCATGTGACTTGTGTAACTAACTCCCAAGGACCAATGTGTAAAACTAAACACTTAAAGGACTGATATATGAATTATAGTAATAAGGACTGAAATGAAAAATAGGAATATTCCCCCTTAACCAACTTAACCGCTATGTACTCCTCTAGTAGCTCAATGTATCACTCTCTACTTCCAGATCACATCAGGTTCATAACAAAGAACACACACAAGTTTTATTATTATTATTTTTTTTGAGTTTTAACATCTCATCAGTATTATTGTTCTTGTAAATTTTGATTTGTGTTATCGCTTCAACACTTAAGTCGTCGCCTTGTTCAAGTCGTCTTGTTCGAGTCGTTGTTTTCCAGTTTCGACGCCCCGTTCACTGCACCTAAAGAGGTTAGATTCGAATCCTTTTGTTTTCGCATATTTAGCTGTTGTATATGTGTGTTCTTTATTTTATGAAAACTGTGTCCGAAGCTATTAGTTCATTGATTTACCTATTAGAGTAAACCTTTATTGTTTTAAAGATAAAGACGAGGAAAATGAACCTTGATTCTTTTAGTTTTTTATGATAAAAGAGGTCATGTTAAAACTTGTTCCTGTTGGTTCTGTTTAGTTTAAGGAGAAACTAGGGTAAAATTATTTTTAAGAATGTGAGCTTAAAGTCTGTAACTTTATTGATTCTTCGCTCAAATTCTGTCATTAAAAGCTGAAAATATGTGAGTCATAGATAAGAGATTCTGATTGTAAATAGCTCATTTAGGTGCCTCTATTATATGCTCTAGTAGTCTATGGAGTTGGATCTGGTTCTACTTGTAAAAGGTGAGAGCATGAGGGTGTTGCAGGGTAGTTGTTGTAGCCTGAATGTTAGAGAGGTCCTTTGTTTGGTGGTTGGTTAGTGTAAAGGGTGGTGCTTGGGTGTTTTGCAGGTGTTAGCAGTTTGTATAGTTGTTTCAGGTGGTCTGCAGTTTGAGTCAGGGAGTTAGGAGCAGGCAGGATGTTTGTCTTTGTTTTATTCATGGTGTTTGGAGTGTGAAGGGAGTTTGTAGTTGGTGTATAGGTTGTTATAGGTTATTCTAGTTTAGGTTGTTTTTGGTGAAGCGATCCTCTGTCCAGGTAGAGGAATATGTAGTAGGTCCAGCTCTGTAACTTCTGTTTGTTTTCCTGTTCTATGTAGCTGAGGTATGTGAGGAGTAGACGGTTTCAGGTCATGAGGTGTATGTGTAGGATCTGTGAGGGTGTAGGTCAGGGAAGGGTTATGTTAGTTGGTTTTGAGTTGTTTTTTCCTTGGATTTGTCTTAGTCTTTGGTTCAGTTCCAGGTTCATCATAGATTTAGTTTGTTCCTGGAGCCTGATTAAGGGTTGTTTGTGAGAGTTAGGGGTTGGTCTGTTATGTGTGCAGGTCGAGGGATATATGTATGTGCTGTAGTTTCAGGGGATGTGAGAATGTGAGGGTGTTTCCAGGTTGTTATAGATGTTCCTGGAAAGGTATAGGTAGTATGAAGGGAGGTCCAGGATATTGTTTTGGTGTTATGATGCTTCAGGCTTTAGGTTGCATTTCCTTCCAGTGGTGTTTTATTTGAAATCTAGTGTACATCTATTGTTCGATAAGATTATGACTTTATGATCCCGTGAGTTTGAACATAGCAGTTTCTTTAGTTTCTGTCTAAAGTCACCTGATTTGCTTTGCTTCATGTTCCCAATTGGATGTTTAAGTGGTCTTACTTTTATAAAACTATTTATGTCGTGAAAACTAACTGTTAGGAGTTTTATTTGTGTTATCAAGTGTAACCAGTTTTAGTCAGCTCATTTTCTGTCTTTTCTTCTTAGCCTGCTGCAATCACCTAATTTTGGCATATAATTTCAAAATTACTCAAAATATCATGTCAATTTCTTTAGGATTTTTTCCTATTTTTCTTAGGTTTTATCTTTTACGCTTAGGAGAAAATATCGAGAAAATTACCAAAAATAGAGCTATTTGTAAGCATGTTTAGTGTACATTCTTATGTGCTAATTAAGATATTTTCGTATAATATTTTTGTGTGTTTTAGATGTTAATTATTATGTATTATTTAGTTAAGTCATTGTTAATTCAAATGGGTGTTTGATTTGGTTAATTAAAATGCCATTTGACCATTTGAGGAATAAAAGATAGAAAGTGAGCCCATTTGTTTCTACCCATCAAGCCCACACCTAAGTCTTGAAGCCACGCCCATCTCTACTTTCAATCCTAGCCATTAGCTTGTAATTGATGTAATGGCTCTCATCACTCTTCCATTCCCTTTATAAACCTTCAAAAATCCATAATTCCCTTCATTCCACCCCTTAGTCTCAATGACTAGGGGAAACTATGTCCAAATTTCCCTCCCCACCGGAAAAACCAGCCGCCGCCTGCCCCACCATGGCTTTGTCGTCTGGCCGCCGCCGCCGGACCACCGCCTTCGGTGGCCGGAAAAATACTAAAATACACCATTTGAAAGATCTTGATCCCCTCATTCCATTTCCACAATTATTTTTGCCAAATTCTTAGCCATTTTCGTAGATCAGAGGAGAAAGTTTCGGCCATGGCCTAGCTCTGTTGGTTTTCATGTGTTTCGGGTAAGCTTTAGCTTTTTTCTCTTCCTCTCACCCTCCTCTTTCATCTCCCGTACCCCGTTTACCCAAGATCCCTGTCCTTTTTATTTGTTTTCCCTTTCTCCGTGTTCTTTTTGTTTCCTCTGTTATGTACTCTCTTATTTTTTTTAATTTTTTTTTTCTGTTATGCTTTGTTGTTTGTGGGGGCTGTTATGATGTTGATATGGTTCTTTGAGGGGCTGCTATAATGGTGAGATGATGCTGAGGATGATGGTCCAGCATTAATAGTAGCGGCGTAGCAGTGCTGACATTTTGGACAGTGGCGAATCGTGGTGGTGCTGTACGGGGCTGTTTGCAATGGTGAATGAGCGAGGTTAAGCAGGGCATCTCGTTTGGAATTGCAGCAACGCCATGTGGCTTGGAGTTGTTGCCGCGATGGTGCTTGTTTCTTGAAACTGTGGGCGGTGATGCAGCAACGTTATTCCTATGATGGCTGTTGCGATGAAGAAATAGCGGACATGGGAGTTGTTTTGCTCATATGGAGGCAGCAAGGTGATGCTGCTTTGGCAAAGTGAGGAGGCTGTAGCAGTCGCGGTGCTGAGGCGGTGTTGGTATTTTGTTAGCTTCGACTGGTTAGCGTAGCAAACTTTGGCCTAATTCCTTTCTCTGAAATTGGCATTACTACATGTTTAGTTTTAGTTGAAACTAGTGGTTAGCTTGTAAAAATGGGATGTGTATGCTCACAGGTATGAATTAATAAAAAATGGATATTGTTTTATGTCATGTGTTCACTGTTGATTGGAATGACCTTTGTGTGTATGTGTGCGCGTGATTATGTGTGTATGGTAGGTGTCTTGATTTATGTCATGATCCGTTATCAAAGTAAGTTTTGGTACTGGCTCGACTATCATGCACTTTCATTGTCCAAGTATGCAAATGGTGTGAGCATGTTTTGTCTAAACCTGTTTAGCTCAAGTTCTGTCAAGGGATGCATAGCTCAAGTATTTGGTGAGGATATCTTTCTGGTTGATGAAATTGATTAGGAGTTTTGAACTAGTGCAACTCTGATGGTTTCAAACATGTTGTGAGTGGAGTATTTGATACTCCCTCCGTCCCAAATTGAGTGTCTAACTTTCTTTTTTGGTTTGTCCCAAAATAAGTGCCTCTTTTTATATTTAGTAAGTTGACAATTCAAACATTCTACATGGCAAATTTAAAACCACAAATTCAAAGGACATTTTAGTACATTACACACATCTTTCATTTAGAACCACAAAATTGAAAAGTCTCCCTATATTTCTTAAATTCTGTGCCCAGTCAAACTAAGACACTCAATTTGGGACGGAGGGAGTAGCATATAGGAGTTTGTGGGTCTTTTGTTCCAGGTTCAGCTTGAACTAGTTTAAAATATTGTTCAGGTGGAGTTGGTATTTTCTAGTTAATTCGAGTTCTATTAGAGTTGAGTTTGGTTTTAGTTTAGTTGAGTTTTGGACTTGAGTAAAGAAAAGTCTTGGAAAAAGAGTGTCAAAAAGTCAAGAAGAGTACAATGTGGCAGCCGAGGAGAGGGGTCTTTCACATGGTTTTGTGTACTTTTCTGGAAAAGTTAAAAAGAAGCACATGAACTTTGTACTTTTATCCAATTTCTCACCCCACCTTTTGCCTATTTAACTTGAGTCTTTACTCACTTTATTCACAGTGTTTCAACTATTCTCTTCATAACACTTGAAAAAAAAGGGAAGATCTGAAATATGAGAGTTAAGGAAAGGTGAAAAAAAAATGTTTTTTTTTAGAAGAAAATTAGGAAGGGTAGAGTCGAAGGATTTAGAACCAAAAACAACTCAAATTTAAGAGTTTTTTTGGGGCATAAATTCTCAAGTCTTGAGTTAAGAAGGAGCAAAAATTTGGTTGTTAAGTGGTTGTTGCTGGTGTTGTTTTGCTTGCGGCCGCCAGTGCTGTTTGCTTTTAATAGCTTGTAACACATAGGTAGGTTTCCAAGCCTTGCTTTAATTTTTGTATATTTGTCAATAATCTGAATACAGTTGAAATGTGTGGCCTATCACAAGGCCTTTGAGTAAGAAAATAAGAGCTGATTGTGCTAGGCCTGGTCCAAATCTAGCTTTGGGTCTGAGTTTGGACCAGGCCTCAAAAAACAAAAAGAGTTTATTTTCGCTGCCTTGTGTGGATGTATGCATTTCTGTCCTCATTGTTCCTTGCTTATGTGTATATTATTATCCTACCATGAGGCTAACAATGAAAGAACAAAGGTAATAGACTTGACAAATATTTTTGGGGCTGTCCAACATTTGGACGTGAGCCCAGATTCAATGAAAAGTTTTATCTTAATTTGTGAGTTGTGGATTGATAGGCAAACATAGGAAGAAATGGGGAAAAGAATAAATTTTGGTGAAGCAATATTTTCTTTTAATCTGGACAGATATGAAAACATGGTAGAAAAGTTTACTATTCAAAAACAAACTTGACGGAAAGGGAAATATAAAGAAAGAAAGAAAAAGGGGCGGTAAAATGCTGGACATGGCAGATTTTGTGGAATAGCCGTCATTTTTTATCAAACAACCCCCTCATACTTTTTTTTTTTTTTTTTTTTTTTCTGCAAAAAAAAATCAGTCAACCATTATTTTTTTGATCAACACATTGTAAAGGCTCCTTTAACTTGGCATTTCCTTTAACACTTTTAAATTAAAAGTTTTCTTTTAATAATAAAATATAATATGATTAGGCAAGTCAATAGGAGCGAGACGACTTCACACGATTAGGCAGATAATAATAAGTATGATTCATGATCTGCTTATTAGATAAAAAGAAAAACTAAATTGTGAGAAGTTAATTGTAAAACAAAAAAATTAAAAATAATAGAAAGAAGTCAATTCGTGCCAAGGCTTATCCATCGGGTGAATCGGTACAAAAATTGAGTTAGAGTATACCCCTCGGGTTACTTGACACAATCTTTAGTTGAACAGTTCAAATTAAAAATTAAAGCGTAAAAAGTAGGCAAAATAAACAACAAACAATTTTCTAAAAGCCGGAATGTGATAAATAAAAGCAGTTGTGCTTAGCACAGGATTCGAGGGTGCCTAATACCTTCCCGCGAGTCAATCGAGATTCTTACTCGGATTCTTTGATGCAGACCATTAGACGAGTCAGAGGTGTTCTAAAGGTACATTTTTTGGTGACTTAGCACACCTTTGAACTTGTCAAGGGGCGACTCTAATTTTTCTTAATAATTTATGTACCTTTAACACCCGTCACAGCCTTTAAATATACAAGTTCTTAATTTAGTTTTGTTAAAAAAGGGTCGTGACAGCTTGGCGACTCTACTGGGGATGAAAGTGAAAACTGAGAGTCTCAGGCTTAGTAATTTGTCGCCTTTCGGCTTGTAAATATTGTTTGTTAATTATTGCCTAATTTTGAATGTTATTGCTTTGATATTGTTGGATTGTATATAAACGGTTTTCTCTCGAATTTTATGGCAATTCTTTGCACAATAAAATTTTTATAAGAATTAACTGAAATGATCTGTTAAACAAAATTTATTAATTTTTTAAAATTCAGTAAAAGATATTGTTCAAATTATTTTCCAATATATGTATAGATTAATGCGGTATCATAAAATGAATTATATATTTATTAAAATTAATTCAAAGTGTTTTTCAAAAATATGTTCATCAAATAAGACATAATAAAGTAAAAATGAAAATAACAGTAAGAAAAAAGAAGAAAGAGAAGAGAGAAGGAGAGATTCAAAACTAAAAGGGAAAAGAAAAGAAAATGAGAAGCCCACGTGGGGCTAGTACACACTACTTGTGTCATTGTGCGTACTTTTTAGTAGGGGTGAGCATAGCTCGTGTTGGTTTAATTTTTTCATTTATCAAACCAAACCAACTATGTTGGTTTTTTAATTCTATAAACCAAATCAAACAAATAAAGTCGGTTTTTATATTTCAATTTTTTTTTAGGTTTTTCAAATTTTTTGGTTTTTTTATAAGCAACAATTGTATGGTGCTTTCTCAAGCAAATAGTACAATAAAAAATATTTAGATTTTAATATATTACTTAATATAATTAATAGACCATAGCATACGTGACATATTCTAATTTTATGTATAGTATTAACATACTATATATATATATCTTAAGAATAATATATTGATTATACTACATCTATACATAATTTTACTCAACGTCCTATATGGTATTTGAAAGATTTTTTTAGGATGATTAGTGAGTTATTGACTAGAATCTCTATTGTAATGAGATTGAAGATAGCAATTTTAAGAGATAGAGATATCTAAAATACATCGATTTAGGAGATTTTATTGGAATTACGAAATTGGCATTTTTTAAAAATAAAATAAAGGAATATGATATTCAATTCTAAAACATGATATCAGTGAGAATCTTTCAAAATGTTGGGTACATAATCAAAGAATAATACTTTAAAGGTGATTTTTTAAGTTAATTTCTCTAATATTTATTGTGTTGGCCGAAATCAAACTAGGTCAATCAAATCGAACTTATGGAATGGTTAACAAGCAACTCGTTGTATCAAAGATAATAAGTGACTGGAAAAATATCAAGCAGTGGCGGAATCAAGTGAAGAGATAAGTAGTGAATATATTTCTGTATTTCTATATCAAATTCTCAATGCCATACATGAATTACAAAATGACTATTTATAGTTTACAAGGATGTCAAGATAATAAATGTGATTAATGGTCATTACTCCTATGTTTGATCATGGCCAGCCCATGAGCTTTCCTTTAAATGTCATTGTAACGGGAACCAGTTACAGAATTAATTCACTAAAAGGTAACGCTCCCTCCAGGATTAAATCATTTGCCTCGGGAAGATATGTCTTCAACCGCCCGAGGCTTAATCTTCGTCAAGACTTTCTGAAGAATCTTGACCTTGGTTCCTGGCCTCGAGGAGTCAACTTTGAGAATTCAAGGCCCGAGGCACGCTTAATTTTCCATCCAATATAGTTAGCCCCCCCCCCCCCCACTCCTCAGATAGTTGGCAGAATTTTCTGAGGAGTGGAATGAAATTAGCGGGAAACCGACGTGGCAATTCATGCGCCATGCAATTTAAAAAGATAGCCGCCATTCCAAATTCCCATCCATTATACGTGGCGACCTGTGAGTGGACGTAGCCCCTCGTTTCTCCTTCCCCATGTAAACGCAATGATGGCACGCAAATGCAATGATGAATTTCCTCCCTTATAAGTAGTCCAATCCATTCACCATTTCCATCACTTTCATTTTTCTGAGCAACAGTGAAATTTCTCAGAAAACAAGCCGTAATCCATATTTTTTCTTCTAAAAATCCCAATTGTCAAGTTTTTCAAAAGTGTCTTCTACTCACTCTGTTCAAAATTCATCAGGTCCATCAGAAGAAAGAGTTCTTGGCTCTGGTACCATGGTGGTTGGTGACGAGCTGGTGAACGTCCCTTCATTGTTAAACGTCATTCCACCGATGGTTGATGATACTGAAGTAATGTTGCAATCAGGTGACTTGCTCCAAGGGCGATGCAATACCGCTGCTCAAGAGGAGATAGTTGCTGATGAGGGTACCGCTGTGAGTGAGGAAGTTGACAGCGGAGATGACGTCGAGGTGGAAATCTCTGAACCAAAATAAAGAAATCTGCCATAAAAGAACTCAAGCCCTACCAGGTTATTCCCTCGAACTTTGACCTAGGCAAAGATTTCAAATTACAAGATCAAACAACTGCCGAGCTCGAGAAGAACAGAAATGTCCCTGTTCAACTTTCACCGAGCCTGATTACACAAGCTCAGACAGATTTGGTTCGAGAAGACTATAATTGGGGCCCCGAGGTCCAAGTTGGCATTCTAGCTCCGGAGAGTCGCACCTGTGATAGAGTGGTCGGGCATTCTTTTGTATACACCTATCCATTTACGATAGGTTTTACATTCTTGTCCATCCAGTGATTGACATTTTTTGCCTGACCTACAATCTACGTTTGGCTCAACTGGGCCCGAGGCTTTGGAGAGATGTCCAATACCTCAATTTTTTGAGTCAAAAAGCCGGGATGCCATTTACTTTCCATCACTTGATTTCTCTTATCTACCCCACACTGCACAAAGGCGAGGTTTTTCAGCTTAGCAAACAAGGCAAGTACTTGTTGATTATAAAGGGCCAAGATACAGAAGATCGTGGTCAGTGTGATCGCTTCGTTCTTCTCCCAACCAATCTTCTATCCGCCGAGCCTGGATTTCCCGAAGAGTGGAATAAAGCTCGTGAGTAACCTTTTCATCAATCCTCAGTAACCTCCCTACTTTTCATAATTTCTTGCCTTCTAACTACTTCATTGCATTTTTCAGCTGAGAAAATTCCAATCGTGCCTCCAAAGGATTTAATCGCTTGAGTTCAAGTGATTATTGACATCAAACCGAGGCCAGTGAGATCGTGGATGGTCTTGGCTGCATTGGATGAAAACCAGTGGTCGTGCAAGCGGCACGGTAAATTCCCACTATCTTAGGTCTCATTTTTTGGTTTTTTCTCGAGGCTTTTTTCCTTGTTAACTTTACTTCTCTCTTTGCAGGCTTTCCTAATAGGCCGGCTACCGAGCCAAAAGAGAAGAAGAAAAAAGGAAAGAAGGAGAAGAAGAAAAAAGAAGACCCCGATGTGGGGAAAATTTTGGAGGAATTGGAAGATCTAGTTGTAGACCTTGAACAAGCTATAGCTTCCAAAGGGTCGGCTGGCCAAGGAGCTTCAAAAGGTGAAAATGCATCTTCTTTGGTCGTAAAACTTGTATCTCGTCCCTTCTTCTTTTATGCCTAAATCTTCGATTCATGTTTGTTCAGCCTCAAAGAGGAGAAGGCCAGAGTCAAAGAAGTCCTCCAAGGCAAGCGCTCCCAAGTTAAAACGGCTACTGCCCTTGATCCCGAGGCTACGCACCGAGGGTTGATTGACAAGCCTATTGATGATGGAGCCCACAAAGAGGTCGAGGTGGTTGACCTTGAGGAGCCAAGCCAAGCCGCTGAACTAAAGGCAAGGCTAAGGTGGGTGAAGTGGAAACTCCCTTGGCTACTAAAGAAAGAACTGCGGAAAATCTTCCTACTGAGGAGAGAGCAGCTTCCGAGCCTGCCTATGCCACGACCTCCCAAAGAGAGTTCAAAAGGATTGGTATCCCTTCTAACTTGTGCCTCTTAGAGGATGACATGGCTATCCCCGTGAGTCTTAGAGGACTACTCGGGCCATTGGAGCAGGAACACAATAAGAACATGCCAATTGCCGATTTGATGGCGTACTCAACTCAGCATGCAATTCAGGTACTTCTTTATTGTTTACGATTCTTTTAGCTTCAATTACTTTCATTTCATTCTAAAATTTTCCCATCCCTTTTGTAAAGCTACGTATATACAATGAAAGCTGCAGATATAGAGGTCCACCGAGCATCCAATCTTAAGAGGATTGGGAATGAATGGGATTGAATAAGGACAGATCTCCGGGCCCAAGTATCTGAACTTGAACGGAAATTGCACAACTCTAACCTTGAGCTAGATCAAGCACGCAAAGATGCTGATAAGTCTGACCTTGAGTTAGCTAAGGCTCGTGAGGTTGTTGCTGCCCTCGAGGCCCAAATAAAGACTTGAGAGGAGGCCTTCCGAGCTGAAATCCAAAGGCTGGCTGATGTGGCCAACACTTAAGATTAAAGGAAACGCCAAGAAGTTCCACAATAAACTGAAGGCGTACATGCTTAAAATAAACGAGCTGGAGGACCAAAAGAAAACTCTTGAGGCGAGGTCAAGACCCTATGGGGAAAGGAGGCGTCTTCTTTTGTAGAACTCAAGGCTAAGCTCAAGGCAAAACTCAAGTCCAAAGCTACCAGAGCCTGAGTTGACAAGAACTGGGCTATCATTCAAACCAAGTGGAAGACCCTCGAGCAATGCAGAGCCTGGGTAAATTTGGATGAGGAGATAGCCAAGGCAACAGGTGATGTTGCCAAGGCTCAAGCTATATTGGACAAACTTCCTTCGAGCAGTGAAAGCTTGAGGGATGAAGATGAAGAAGATGAAGACAACGAGGGCACTGAAGTTGAGAATTCAAGTGAGGATGAGCCCGATAACAACCTTTAGCTGTGCTTTTATTTTGTTTTTGTTAAGGCCATCGAGCTATACGTTTGTAAATAGGTTTTATTGGCCACCGGGCCTTTATCAATGAATTTTCTTAAGCGTTAGTCTTTACTTTGCTTTGAAAGCGTTTGACAAGTCACTTTAGAATATTTTTGCTTGCAAGATTAAGACAAAATTTACTTTGCACCGACGCTAGCTTAGAATGACGTCTCGTTATCGAGCCGTGGCAAAAGGAAAACAACTTATAATTGCATAAATCCGAACACTGAAATAAATAGATGTCTGAATAAAGTTTATTTTATTGATGAAGTTAAGCCATGCTTGCATAAGACATAGTTACAATAATACTTAGGCACATTTTTATTGAAAAAGCCACTTTGGGCAAAAACTTAATCAACTAAGCTATTCTTCGGGAGTCTGTCCCCGGTATTCATATAGCTAGTCTTCGGGTCCGCTTGGAGTCCTCGGTTTAAGAGGCTTCAAGCCAGTCTTGACTGCATGCCGTCCCTTACATCCTCCCAGTGATCGGGTGTGAATTGATGAGGACCTCAGCACTGTGTATCATTTTCTCCGCTTCCTAAAATGGTCAAGTAAAGAAATACGGGGGTCAGAATAGTTCAACCCAAGTATTAGAGTATTGACAGCTCGATGTTGTAGGTGAAAAATTTATCCGATGAAGGGTAGCGTACCTTAATATCAAAAATAATAACGCTTCAAGTTAGAGATATTCCAATTTGAAGGTTCTTGCTTGCCTTAGAGATCTTCTAACTGGTAAGATCCTTTGCCCTTAATGGCCTTGACTCGATAAGGCCCTTCCCAATTAGCAGCTAATTTACCAGTATTTCATTCCTTAGTCGTTTGGTTCGAGGCTTTCAACACTTAATCACTGACCTTGAAAGCCCTGAGTTTAGCTTTCCTATTCAAGTAAGCCTCGATCTACCTTTTTTGAGCCGTCAATCAAACCAAAGCCATTTCCCTTCCCTTTTCAAGTAAATCCAACTCCACGCACATTGCCTGTTGGTTTGACTCCTCGGTTGCATGAGCACATCGAAGGCTAGGCTTACTAACCTTTACAGGTTTAAAAGAGTCAATCCAGTAGGTGAGGGAAAATAGGGTTTCACCATAATTCTATTTGAAGATTCAGCCTGACCATTAGCACTAGGGTGATAGGGCGTCGAGACCACTCTTTTAATCCCCCATTTTGCAAGGAAAGTGGTGACCGCCGAGCCTATGAATTGTGGGCCATTATCACAAGTTATCGCCCTCGGAACCCCGAATCTACAGATGATATTCGTCCAAATAAAGTCGATAACTTCCTTCTGCCTAACCCTAGAAAAAGCCCCGGCTTCGACCCACTTGGTGAAGTAATCAGTAAGCACGAGGATAATACGAACTCCACCTCTTGCCTTGGGAAACGGGCTTACAATGTCCATCCCCAATTTCATGAAAGGCCAAGGTGACACAACCGAATGCAACAGTTTGGCTTGCTGAAGAATCATCGAAGCGTGGCATTGGCACTTGTCACCCTTCTTTACGAACAACCGAGCATCCTCACTCATCTCGGGCCAATAATAGTGAAACGACCTCAGTTAGTCGTTTCGGGAGATAGGACTCCGATTGGCGTGCCGATAATTTTAAAATATTCGTAATGTCCATTAGAACCTGTCTGTAAAATTTGAGCTAAATCAGACCTCGTTTAGTAGGCATCGGAAGAGGGTTTCAGTTTTTATTGGCGATAAATATTAAAAAGAGATTTTCGAGCTCGGTTTTTGCCGAATGAGCTTCATCCTGGCTTTCAATTTCAATTTCAATTTCAATTTCCTTATCATTTCATCGTTGACCGACGAAAACTCACCAACTCCCCCGCGCCCCTAAACTTCTCATCAGCAAGAAGAAGAATGGATTGAATAACTTTCAAAAGTTTTGCACTTCACATGTTCGACGATTTGTCCCACTTATCACAACGTAAATTTCACTTCTCTGTCTCTTTTTCACTAACCCTTTTCAATTTTTAGCCTACTTTCTGTTTCTGGAACATTTATGTAGAAAATAGAAAGTGGGGTTAACTGAAAAAGTTTGATTATTTAAACTGTTTCTCCTCTGTATGCTTGTTTGAACTCAAGTATTTTAATAGAATTATTGGAAAATTGCTTCTTTTTCGAGCTTAAGTTGATTGATCTATGGATTGATACTTGTAAGGATTGTTGTTATTGTTCTTATTTAGTTGAAACAAAGGGAATTACACACACTGGCCCTCGGGGATTTCTCGGATATTAATAAAGAAAGAGAGATTTAGAGATAACAGCTTGTGGAGTTGAGTGATTGTATTGAAGTATATTGAGATGGATAATTCAGGTCGACCGTTCAATCGGAATCCTGATCCTTTGGGTGTGAATAGGTTCGGGAAGAATATCAAGAAGAGTCCTTTACACCAACCTAATTTCAATAACAATACAAATAGTGCTAGTGCTGCTGCTAGGCAACAACCTCAACCTCAGGTTTACAATATTAACAAGAACGATTTTCGAAGCATTGTTCAGCAACTGACTGGTTCCCCTTCACAAGATCAGCCTCCACCTAGACCTCCCAACCAGAATCCCTCGAAGCCTCCGAGTATGAGATTGCAAAAGATTCGACCTCCCCCTTTGACTTCGATGAATCGTCCCCAAATGCCAATGCACCCGATCCCAGCCCCAGCTCAACCTGCTGGAGGTGTTCCTTACCATAACAACCATGTGAGACCGCCTCCTCACTATGGTCCGCCTCAGCCGTCACCCCCTATGTTACCACCTACTCCTGGAGACGTTTGGAATAATACAGCTGAGTCTCCAATTTCAGTTTACATGCGTTATCTTCAGAATTCGATAATAGATTCAGGGCCTAGGCAACCACAGTTTCAAGGTCCTGGTCATAATCAATCTGGTTTACTTCCTAATCCTTCAATGCCACCTCTTCCATCTCCCAGAATGAGTGGCCCGCCTCCTCTCCCGTCCCCGCGGATGAATGGTCCTCCTCCACCTCTTCATTCCCCGGGAATAAATGGGCCTCCTCCATTGCCATCACCTACTTCTCAGTATCTTTTGCCATCACCCACGGGCTTCTTGAACTTGTTATCTCCCCGATCCCCTTATCCATTGCTTTCTCCGGGGATGCAGCTCCGATTCGAAATCCGAAAGCGCCGTTAGGTTCGTATGATTATTTGTGATTTTTGTAAACTTTCGAAAGTAAATTTCGATGTTGTTTGGCTAGTTTCCGCTAAAATGCCGAAAGTTAAATAATTTGACTTTTTCTATTTAAATTCGCATTTTGAGTTTCGGGAACCCGATTTGAGATCCGTCTTCGCGAGTATGTTACATATATTTTGTATAACTTGTATGCAAAAGTTGGGATTGTTTCGAATATCAAGGGTACCGTTTCAATTTTTATCGTAGTAGCGAATTTTCTTATAAAAAAAAAAAAGACAAAAAAACGCAAAAGTACAAAAAAGTTAGGCGGTCTGACACACATATATATCATTAGAGTCAGAGTAAAATGAAAGTTCAACTGAGAGCAGAAACAAAAATATGAAAAACGCAAAACAGAGAAAACAGAAAATACGCAGTGGAAAAATGCCAGAAAATAAGAAAAGGGGCCGGGAAAAAGTAGAATTTTTACCCCGAAACATTCAGGTAATGATCCTAATATATTATTTAAGTTTATTACGTGTGTTTAAATATATTTTGACGGTAAAAATAGGGATATTAGACATTGCCCTAATGACGTAAATTGATATTTTAAAGGGTCAATTGGACCCCGATGATGGAAATGATTATATATTCGTACTCAGTGAATTATGGGCAATATATAAATATAATTTATTTAGGGTTTGGTTATGGGACTTTGAACCCTGTATATAGGCCTGGCCTGCGTATTGCGTATGCGAATAGGGTATCAGGTTCCTACCTGGATTACCCTAAGATGTGAGGAATGAAGCCTTTAGCCTAATTTGATATATTTTTCTGCTTATTGAATAGAGTGGGATCGTTTGGCAATGAAACAAGAAACCAAAGGACAAGCGGTTATTGAGTGGATGTACTAACTTTGTAACAAGGTAAGTGATTATATCCATTTCTTTGGAGGCACCTGGCCTCGTGGATTTTCTACCACGTGTTTCCTTACGTGTGTAGCTGCCAATAGGCGTACTCATTACGCCTTAGCTTTGAATTTACATTGTATATTATTTGTTATGCCCTGTTGTTGGTACTGCATTGAGCATATGAGCATTGCACTCTGGGTTTGAGCATTGCATATAATTCCCGGTTGGCGATGAGAGTCCCGCACCGGTGAAGGGTAATTATTGCATATACTTCCCGGTTGGCAATGAGAGTCCCGCCACGGTGAAGGGTCATCATTGTACATACTTCCCGGTTGGCGATGAGAGTCCCGCACCGGTGAAGGGTCATTATTGTATATACTTCCCGGTAATCGATGAGAGTCCCGAGCCGGTGAAGGGTCATTATTGCATATATTTCCTGGTAGACGATGAGAGTCCCGCGCCGGAGATGGGTATCATGCATATGTGACTGCATTGCATCATACCGCATTCATCCCATCCCATTGCACCGCATACTGACTATTATGTGTACTGTGTTGTGTTTTATGTATGCGGTATGTATACTATGACGTGGACATATCTCAGTTTGCCTATATATTTCTGGCCCGTATCCCGGATTGCGGGAATCGAGTTGCAAGCCGTAACGGTATAAATCTATGGATCGGGTTGCACGCCGCAACAGGATGAATTTATGGATCGGGTTGCACGCCGCAGCAGGATGAATATATGGATCGGATTGCACGCTGCAACGGTATAAATATATGGATCGGGTTGCACGCCGCAATGGTATAAATCTATGGATCGGGTTGCACGCCGCAACATGATGAATTTATGGATCGGGTTGCACGCCGCAACAGGATATATTTCTGATTGTTGATGTGTTCGGGATACCTATATGTTTTGATTATCTTACGTTCCTGGTTGTTAATGAGTTTGTCATCCCATACGTGTTTCCAGTTATTATCTGGCTCTGCGTTTTTTTAATTTAAATAAGAGGACTTTTGTTTATCTGTTTCTTCTCCCTGGCTAGCTATCCTATTCTTTGAGGTGGCTAGTCTGCCCCACTTATTGAGTCCTTTTGACTCACCCTTGTTTGTTGTTTGTTTCTTGTCTATCTATTTCATTTCGGTAGGTTCGCTCCAGGATTGAGTTCGCCACGTTGTCTAGGAGCGAAGACGACTTCAGCTGTCAGGGTGGAGCCAACTTTTATTCCGGATGGCCACTAGTATATTGGTTATTATTTCAGTTGCATTTTGCTCCCTTCAGGAGGTATCTGTCTTCTTTTGTACTCTTAGATGTCTAGTCTGGATAGCCCTAAACCTAGTATGTTGGGTAGTCAGCTGTAATTTCTTTTGTACAGCTTAGAGGTATCAGTATGTCTGTGCTTTTTTCTAAGTCTTGTTTTTATTTATGAATTGGATTATATTTATTTTCCTAATTTAATTGGTAAGGGTTCGCCCGAAGGGTCTAGGGGAAGATGTCGGGTGCCCGCACGGCCTAATCGGATTCCGGGTCGTGTCAGTTGGTATCAGAGCCCGGTTTAGAGTCTATCCAGACTAAGACAGTGTCTAGTAGAGTCTCGCTGATGGGTACGTAGACGTCCGTACTTATCTACGAGAGGCTATGATGGCATTTAGGATGTTTCACTTCCTTCTTTTCTGATCGTGCGTTGGTCTTGGATGCAAAAGTATTTTCATTAATTCGTTCGTGGTAATTGTGAACCGTCGTGCGACAAATCAGCAAACGGTACGAGACGAAGCAGTCCAGCCTGGGGCTAGCACCGACGAAGCCTCGAGTGTTTTGATCGTGTTGTCAATCTAGTTACGGAGGTCCCAGCTGTACGAGCTCGCAATGGGCAAAGGAGCAGGGCCTTATGGTTCCCTTGGCTCTCTACAATGCTTTGACGAGAATCATGGCGACGCAGATACCATAAGAACCTATTATTCGCTTGGCAGCCTAGCAGGTTGCTGCACATTCGATCTCAGAGAGCTCCTTTTCCGGTTCTTAATATTGCTGCAGTAAATTATATTCCGAAGGCAACATGTGTTGTGCTTCTAGTTATTCTGGCTGATTAGCTAGCCCGAGTAATGGCTCGGTCCGAGTATATAAAAAGGTTGCATTATTTTACGCGGTTGAACCTTCCGATATTCTTAAGCAATGCATCAGATAAACCCCGTGATTCTTTTTAAAAATAAAATGACGTCAGCATATCCTTCAGGCTGTTTGTTATCTCGAGCAGTACGCTGTGTATTATTCTTCTTCCCAGTTTTAGGGGGTCCAGCCTTGAATTGGTGGGCCGCTCTCTTATTAGCTAACTTGGTTCAATTTTTCTTTTAGATTCGTGGGAAAGTTCCTTTCGAGTAGCGAACGAGATGAAAAGTGTTACCAGTTCGAGTGGATTTGACAGGGTAGCCTGTCGGTTAGCCTGTTGGTTTCAGAATATAAGATTGAATTCTATAAAATGGCCGAATATGCATTTGAACTAGTTCATGAGCTTTTCGAGAGATTCAAAGATTTATTAATAACCTTTCTTTTTCCTTGAGATCCCAGATGGCTCGAGAGATTGAGGTCGGGATTTCATTTGATATTGTTGTTGATATTGCTCGAAGGTTCGAGGCATACCATAAGTTAGAGTGGGAAGAGTTAGAGCGGGAAAGTAAGAGATCCCACGGCCCTGGTGGGTAACCATGGTACCTCATTTGGAGGTAAAAGTCCTGATTATTTTGGGAGGTCACCTTCCAGGTTATCTCAGCTTGTGTCACGTAATTCTTAGAGTGCGCCAGTAGCTCATCAAGATTAGACCCAGTTTTCTCTTTATAGCTATCAACAATCTGTCCATATTCCATTTTCAATGAGAAGGTGTTATCATTGTCGTGAGTCTGATTATCTTTTGAGAAGTTTTCTTGTTATCATTATCGTGAGTCTGGTTATCCTTTGAGGAGTTTTTCCTTACTCCGACAAGTAGGCAGTCGCCCTTTCTCTCGTCATCAGGCACCTGCACAGTCGCAGGGAATTTCATATAGATCTTAATCAACCAGAGATATGCCCTCATTCGATAGAGGTCGAGAGCGTGGTGGTCGTGGTTCTTATGGAAATAATTATCAAGGTAGTGGCTCAACTCAGCTGGAGGGGCAGTTCAATGAGCTGCCAGTCTGGCAGGATGCTGAGATATCCGATGTAATAGACCCGTCCGTGCGTTTCTTCTTCCCTTATCTGTAAGTAAGATTTATCTTTCCGATCGATCTGGAAATGGTGTGTCTTATCATGTTTCGACAGTTTCCTTGGATATTGTCGTAATTAAGAATCGGTTGCGGTAGAGGGATGAGTTTCTGATACGATTTGTTCTTGGAATTTATGAGACCCTACTAGTTTATCTGATCTAAATATGAGAGATTTGACGGTGATTATTGCTATTGCCTGCTTGGCATCCTGTTTATGTCAAGTCATTTTACCTCTCTCCTCGGAAATCAGTGTTGGTAGGATGATGGGATTCTTATTCGTCACCATCAAGAAGTGTCATTGTTTCTTCCGGTGTAAAGTGGCTAGTAAGTAATGCTCGATCTACGTATCTCCTCTTGGTTCAAAACGCTAGTAAAGTCATGTGATTGTATGAGCTTGTCTGGATTATAAAAGGGTTTTCTGGTAAATTGTCAGAGTTTCCTTCTTATTGGGAGGTTAAATTGGTATGGATGTTTTTCCATAAAGCTTATTTAATGTCTATCTCTTCAATTGCGATTCTTTGGCTCGCCTGACTCAGAAGTAGTCTAGCTTTGGTAGCCAAGAAAATAAGAAGATGAACTTCCTATAGCTCTAATTATTTCTATCCTCGGTCTGTTTCCATCTCTTCTTCGTCCGACACTAGTGAGCTTGGGCAATTGGTAGCCGCTTGTGACATTCCCTGTATTGAGCCAGAGTACGTGTTATTGTAGCCGGGTAAGCATATTATTGTTTTCGATATCAGTTTATCCGGGTATCCATTCCCATGTATAGTATAGTGCTGGTTCTGTTTTTGCGGATCATCCAGTTTCAGGGGAAACTCTGCCGAAATTTTTATATAGAAGTACCATCCATCAGGCGGTGGCGTTTACGGCAAAGGTATGGAGTTGTGAACTTGAGAGTTGCAGCTGTTTGGCAACTCGAGAGAGTAATTTGGTAGCTCAGGTCTGACCCGCGTTCTCTACTTAGCGAAGTCTTCCTTAATCCAGCAGGTTGTGCGAGGATGACTATTTTTATTCAACTTAGCTGTAAGAGCTGAAGCTCTAAGTGGAGGAGTGTTCCTCCAATAGTGAATATAAATATTAAATCTCTAAGGCGTTGTGAGAGCGTAAGCTAATTCTTAGTTCCATCGACCTATTCTATATCGAAAAGTATATCGAAGAGGTGATTATCGGCTGAATCATGTTAACCCATTCAAAGTTCCATGTATCTTTGCTTCGAAAATGTAGAATTCTCCTCTCGTGATCGAGGAAGGATCAGTATAGTCAGAATAAGCTGGGCAATGGCGTTATGATATTATCCAGCTATGTTTTTATCCAAGAGTCCAATATATGTGTTATAATTCTGATTCTGTAATCAAGAAATAATGCCTGTGGAGTGGCTCATGAAGATCGTGCAAGTTCTCTTGTTATCTGCGCGAATTTTTCTTTAGGCTTAGGCTCGTTCGAGGACGAACGAGAGTTCAAGTGGAGGAGAATGAAACGACCTCAGTTAGTCGTTTCGGGAGATAGGACTCCGATTGGCGTGCCGATAATTTTAAAATATTCGTAATGTCCATTAGAACCTGTCTGTAAAATTTGAGCTAAATCAGACCTCGTTTAGTAGGCATCGGAAGAGGGTTTCAGTTTTTATTGGCGATAAATATTAAAAAGAGATTTTCGAGCTCGGTTTTTGCCGAATGAGCTCCGATTCGAAATCCGAAAGCGCCGTTAGGTTCGTATGATTATTTGTGATTTTTGTAAACTTTCGAAAGTAAATTTCGATGTTGTTTGGCTAGTTTCCGCTAAAATGCCGAAAGTTAAATAATTTGACTTTTTCTATTTAAATTCGCATTTTGAGTTTCGGGAACCCGATTTGAGATCCGTCTTCGCGAGTATGTTACATATATTTTGTATAACTTGTATGCAAAAGTTGGGATTGTTTCGAATATCAAGGGTACCGTTTCAATTTTTATCGTAGTAGCGAATTTTCTTATAAAAAAAAAAAAGACAAAAAAACGCAAAAGTACAAAAAAGTTAGGCGGTCTGACACACATATATATCATTAGAGTCAGAGTAAAATGAAAGTTCAACTGAGAGCAGAAACAAAAATATGAAAAACGCAAAACAGAGAAAACAGAAAATACGCAGTGGAAAAATGCCAGAAAATAAGAAAAGGGGCCGGGAAAAAGTAGAATTTTTACCCCGAAACATTCAGGTAATGATCCTAATATATTATTTAAGTTTATTACGTGTGTTTAAATATATTTTGACGGTAAAAATAGGGATATTAGACATTGCCCTAATGACGTAAATTGATATTTTAAAGGGTCAATTGGACCCCGATGATGGAAATGATTATATATTCGTACTCAGTGAATTATGGGCAATATATAAATATAATTTATTTAGGGTTTGGTTATGGGACTTTGAACCCTGTATATAGGCCTGGCCTGCGTATTGCGTATGCGAATAGGGTATCAGGTTCCTACCTGGATTACCCTAAGATGTGAGGAATGAAGCCTTTAGCCTAATTTGATATATTTTTCTGCTTATTGAATAGAGTGGGATCGTTTGGCAATGAAACAAGAAACCAAAGGACAAGCGGTTATTGAGTGGATGTACTAACTTTGTAACAAGGTAAGTGATTATATCCATTTCTTTGGAGGCACCTGGCCTCGTGGATTTTCTACCACGTGTTTCCTTACGTGTGTAGCTGCCAATAGGCGTACTCATTACGCCTTAGCTTTGAATTTACATTGTATATTATTTGTTATGCCCTGTTGTTGGTACTGCATTGAGCATATGAGCATTGCACTCTGGTTTTGAGCATTGCATATACTTCCCGGTTGGCGATGAGAGTCCCGCACCGGTGAAGGGTAATTATTGCATATACTTCCCGGTTGGCAATGAGAGTCCCGCCACGGTGAAGGGTCATCATTGTACATACTTCCCGGTTGGCGATGAGAGTCCCGCACCGGTGAAGGGTCATTATTACATATACTTCCCGGTTGGCGATGAGAGTCCCGCACCGGTGAAGGGTCATTATTGTATATACTTCCCGGTAATCGATGAGAGTCCCGAGCCGGTGAAGGGTCATTATTGCATATATTTCCTGGTAGACGATGAGAGTCCCGCGCCGGAGATGGGTATCATGCATATGTGACTGCATTGCATCATACCGCATTCATCCCATCCCATTGCACCGCATACTGACTATTATGTGTACTGTGTTGTGTTTTATGTATGCGGTATGTATACTATGACGTGGACATATCTCAGTTTGCCTATATATTTCTGGCCCGTATCCCGGATTGCGGGAATCGAGTTGCACGCCGTAACGGTATAAATCTATGGATCGGGTTGCACGCCGCAACGGGATGAATTTATGGATCGGGTTGCACGCCGCAGCAGGATGAATATATGGATCGGATTGCACGCTGCAACGGTATAAATATATGGATCGGGTTGCACGCCGCAATGGTATAAATCTATGGATCGGGTTGCACGCCGCAACATGATGAATTTATGGATCGGGTTGCACGCCGCAACAGGATATATTTCTGATTGTTGATGTGTTCGGGATACCTATATGTTTTGATTATCTTACGTTCCTGGTTGTTAATGAGTTTGTCATCCCATACGTGTTTCCAGTTATTATCTGGCTCTGCGTTTTTTTAATTTAAATAAGAGGACTTTTGTTTATCTGTTTCTTCTCCCTGGCTAGCTATCCTATTCTTTGAGGTGGCTAGTCTGCCCCACTTATTGAGTCCTTTTGACTCACCCTTGTTTGTTGTTTGTTTCTTGTCTATCTATTTCATTTCGGTAGGTTCGCTCCAGGATTGAGTTCGCCACGTTGTCTAGGAGCGAAGACGACTTCAGCTGTCAGGGTGGAGCCAACTTTTATTCCGGATGGCCACTAGTATATTGGTTATTATTTCAGTTGCATTTTGCTCCCTTCAGGAGGTATCTGTCTTCTTTTGTACTCTTAGATGTCTAGTCTGGATAGCCCTAAACCTAGTATGTTGGGTAGTCAGCTGTAATTTCTTTTGTACAGCTTAGAGGTATCAGTATGTCTGTGCTTTTTTCTAAGTCTTGTTTTTATTTATGAATTGGATTATATTTATTTTCCTAATTTAATTGGTAAGGGTTCGCCCGAAGGGTCTAGGGGAAGATGTCGGGTGCCCGCACGGCCTAGTCGGATTCCGGGTCGTGTCAGTTGGTATCAGAGCCCGGTTTAGAGTCTATCCAGACTAAGACAGTGTCTAGTAGAGTCTCGCTGATGGGTACGTAGACGTCCGTACTTATCTACGAGAGGCTATGATGGCATTTAGGATGTTTCACTTCCTTCTTTTCTGATCGTGCGTTGGTCTTGGATGCAAAAGTATTTTCATTAATTCGTTCGTGGTAATTGTGAACCGTCGTGCGACAAATCAGCAAACGGTACGAGACGAAGCAGTCCAGCCTGGGGCTAGCACCGACGAAGCCTCGAGTGTTTTGATCGTGTTGTCAATCTAGTTACGGAGGTCCCAGCTGTACAAGCTCGCAATGGGCAAAGGAGCAGGGCCTTATGGTTCCCTTGGCTCTCTACAATGCTTTGACGAGAATCATGGCGACGCAGATACCATAAGAACCTATTATTCGCTTGGCAGCCTAGCAGGTTGCTGCACATTCGATCTCAGAGAGCTCCTTTTCCGGTTCTTAATATTGCTGCAGTAAATTATATTCCGAAGGCAACATGTGTTGTGCTTCTAGTTATTCTGGCTGATTAGCTAGCCCGAGTAATGGCTCGGTCCGAGTATATAAAAAGGTTGCATTATTTTACGCGGTTGAACCTTCCGATATTCTTAAGCAATGCATCAGATAAACCCCGTGATTCTTTTTAAAAATAAAATGACGTCAGCATATCCTTCAGGCTGTTTGTTATCTCGAGCAATACGCTGTGTATTATTCTTCTTCCCAGTTTTAGGGGGTCCAACCTTGAATTGGTGGGCCGCTCTCTTATTAGCTAACTTGGTTCAATTTTTCTTTTAGATTCGTGGGAAAGTTCCTTTTGAGTAGCGAACGAGATGAAAAGTGTTACCAGTTCGAGTGGATTTGACAGGGTAGCCTGTCGGTTAGCCTGTTGGTTTCAGAATATAAGATTGAATTCTATAAAATGACCGAATATGCATTTGAACTAGTTCATGAGCTTTTCGAGAGATTCAAAGATTTATTAATAACCTTTCTTTTTCCTTGAGATCCCAGATGGCTCGAGAGATTGAGGTCGGGATTTCATTTGATATTGTTGTTGATATTGCTCGAAGGTTCGAGGCATACCATAAGTTAGAGTGGGAAGAGTTAGAGCGGGAAAGTAAGAGATCCCACGGCCCTGGTGGGTAACCATGGTACCTCATTTGGAGGTAAAAGTCCTGATTATTTTGGGAGGTCACCTTCCAGGTTATCTCAGCTTGTGTCACGTAATTCTTAGAGTGCGCCAGTAGCTCATCAAGATTAGACCCAGTTTTCTCTTTATAGCTATCAACAATCTGTCCATATTCCATTTTCAATGAGAAGGTGTTATCATTGTCGTGAGTCTGATTATCTTTTGAGAAGTTTTCTTGTCATCATTATCGTGAGTCTGGTTATCCTTTGAGGAGTTTTTCCTTACTCCGACAAGTAGGCAGTCGCCCTTTCTCTCGTCATCAGGCACCTGCACAGTCGCAGGGAATTTCATATAGATCTTAATCAACCCGAGATATGCCCTCATTCGATAGAGGTCGAGAGCGTGGTGGTCGTGGTTCTTATGGAAATAATTATCAAGGTAGTGGCTCAACTCAGCTGGAGGGGCAGTTCAATGAGCTGCCAGTCTGGCAGGATGCTGAGATATCCGATGTAATAGACCCGTCCGTGCGTTTCTTCTTCCCTTATCTGTAAGTAAGATTTATCTTTCCGATCGATCTGGAAATGGTGTGTCTTATCATGTTTCGACAGTTTCCTTGGATATTGTCGTAATTAAGAATCGGTTGCGGTAGAGGGATGAGTTTCTGATACGATTTGTTCTTGGAATTTATGAGACCCTACTAGTTTATCTGATCTAAATATGAGAGATTTAACGGTGATTATTGCTATTGCCTGCTTGGCATCCTGTTTATGTCAAGTCATTTTACCTCTCTCCTCGGAAATCAGTGTTGGTAGGATGATGGGATTCTTATTCGTCACCATCAAGAAGTGTCATTGTTTCTTCCGGTGTAAAGTGGCTAGTAAGTAATGCTCGATCTACGTATCTCCTCTTGGTTCAAAACGCTAGTAAAGTCATGTGATTGTATGAGCTTGTCTGGATTATAAAAGGGTTTTCTGGTAAATTGTCAGAGTTTCCTTCTTATTGGGAGGTTAAATTGGTATGGATGTTTTTCCATAAAGCTTATTTAATGTCTATCTCTTCAATTGCGATTCTTTGGCTCGCCTGACTCAGAAGTAGTCTAGCTTTGGTAGCCAAGAAAATAAGAAGATGAACTTCCTATAGCTCTAATTATTTCTATCCTCGGTCTGTTTCCATCTCTTCTTCGTCCGACACTAGTGAGCTTGGGCAATTGGTAGCCGCTTGTGACATTCCCTGTGTTGAGCCAGAGTACGTGTTATTGTAGCCGGGTAAGCATATTATTGTTTTGGATATCAGTTTATCCGGGTATCCATTCCCATGTATAGTATAGTGCTGGTTCTGTTTTTGCGGATCATCCAGTTTCAGGAGAAACTCTGCCGAAATCCAGCTTAGAGGTATCAGTATGTCTGTGCTTTTTTCTAAGTCTTGTTTTTATTTATGAATTGGATTATATTTATTTTCCTAATTTAATTGGTAAGGGTTCGCCCGAAGTGTCTAGGGGAAGATGTCGGGTGCCCGCACGGCCTAGTCGGATTCCGGGTCGTGTCAAATAGCCAGCTCGGAGAAGTTTACGCACCAAGGCTTTTCCACCAGAGTGATTGCCACATTAGCCTTCGTGCTCTTCTCTCATCACATACTCATAGTCCCTCGAACCTAAACACATAGCCATCGGGCCGCAATAAATTCTATTATACAGTTACCCCTGCACCATTGATTATAAGACTACTTGCCTCCTAAGTTTCTCAGCCTCCCTCTTATTTGCTGTTAGGATCCTGAAATCCCAATATGAAATAAACTTAGTTCGCCAATCCTAATGTTTACTTACTGAATTTACCTCCAACTTCATTCTTCCTACTACAAAGGTGAGTATCCGAACCACTGAATCAGTCCCCGAGTTCTGCACTTCAATAGCGGAAGCCAAGTTAGCTAATGCATCGGCCTCAGCGTTCTCTTCCCTGGGAATTCGCTTAACCTTCCACTCTTGGAAGGCACTTAAGGCTCGCTGTGCTCGAATTACAAATTGCTTCATTTTGGGCTCCCGAGCCGTATAGTCACCGAGGACCTAATTCACTACCAATTGTGAATCACACCTTAACTCTACTCTTTCCGCCCCCATTTTCTTGGCCATCTCCAGACTTGCTATAGCAGCCTCGTACTCAGCTTCATAGTTGGTTAACTTTTCAATTTTCATAGAATGCCTCAATTTTTCCCCCGTGGGAGTCACGCGCACTATTTCGAGCCCCGAGCCGTTAGAATTAGTTGCTCCATCAGTGTAAAGTATCCAAATCCCAGGGGTTGGACCTTTAGAAACCAAATTCTCCTTTTCTGCCTCGGGGAGTATCTTGGCACTAAAATCAGCCACGAAATCAGCCAACACTTGTGATTTTATGACTGTTCAGGACTAATAATCAATGTCATACTCACTTAACTCGACCGCCCACTTATATAATCTTCCCTATAATTCAGGCTTCTGTAATATATTTCTCAAGGGGAAAGTGGTAACTACGGCTATGGGATGACACTGGAAATAATTTTGAAGTTTACGAGCTGTGTTGACACCCAATTTTATCCCTCCTTTTTTTAAAATTGGCTATATTTAATCTAAAGGTGCAATATTGTCTGTTTGAATAAATTTGCATTAGAAAGCATGCATTTACGCGTGTTATCTCCTATATATACACTATATATTTAACTGTGATTACATTACGTAATTTTCATCATTTAGGTTATTTGTCAATTTGTGGTTGTTTGTGCAAATTAATGCATTTTAACATTTAGTATTTATTTGTAACTATTTACACTTAATCAATTTGATTTGATCCCAATCATTTAATGTATGTATTTTTATATAATATACGTATACTTATATTTTTATTTCAGCACCTTTAGTTAAATTTTGGTCCAATTAGAATACCAGTCCGATATTTTACTCAGTATTTTACTACATTCGTTTATAGTTTGAATTCTTCCTAAATTACTACCAAAATACGTATCTTCCCTCTCGAACCTGGACAAGCATATCTTCCCTCTCGAGGCACGCCTAATTTTTCATCCAATACATTTATGTAATAGAATATTAAAATAATATATATGTGATGTCGGTTTAGTTTGGTGTCACTTCGATTTTTTCTTCGTTAATACCAAACCAAACCAAATAAGTCAGTTTAGTTTTTTCGACACTAAGCCAATTCAAACCAAACCATTAGTCAGTTTTTTTCTCTGTTTGATTTGGTTCAATGGTTCGGTTTATACATCCCTACTTGTTTGAAGAGAAAGAAGGTTAAGAAAGGGATGCTGGATGGTGGGTTTGAACCCCAGATATTGAGGAGAAGGTATGCACCTGTGACCAGTGGCAGCATCTCACATTTGTTTACTGCGGGTGCCAGTTTTAATATTTCTACTATTTTCGTTTATAAATATATGTATATAGACAGAATACTGCCGAAGCTTGCTGGTGTCGTGGCATTGTGGTCGATTCAAGATATAAAATAAAACAAGAAGCTGTAAAATTTGCTGAATCCGAAACTTTTAATGCAAGTGACTATAACTATTTTTGAACCTTCCACAACTTTTATCAAACCTTTACTTTTGACTTAGAGAGATAATATTCATACAACTTATAATTGGGAGGTAACAATATTTCAACTTATTAAATGCATTTCTGAAACAATCTCGGTCAGTCGTTTCGAAAGTTAGGACTCCGATTGGCGTGCCGATAATTTTAAAATATTCATAAGGTCCATTAGGACCTGTCTATAAAATTTGAGCTAAATCAGACTTCGCTTGGTAGGTATCGGAAGAAAGTTTCAATTTCCGTTGTCGGTAAATATTAAAAATAGGTTTTCGAGCTCGATTTTGGCGAATGAGCTCCGATTCGAAATCCGAAAGTGTCGCTAGGTTCGTATGATTATTTGTGACCTGTGTGAACTTTCGAAAGTAAATTTCGAAGTCGTTCGGATAGTTTCCGCTAAAATTCAAAAAATTAATAATTTGATCTTTTTCCGTTAAATTCGCATCTTGAGTTTTGGGAATCCGATTTGAGATCCGCTTTAGCAAGTATGTTACATATATTTTGTACAACTTACTTGAGAAATTTGGGATCATTTCGAATTTTGTAGGGTTTCATTTTAATTTTAATCGTCGTAGCGAATTTTCAAAAGAAAAAAAAAGAAAAGAAAAAGTAAATTTTGAAGTCAGTTAAGCTAAGGGATTAAAGGTCCCTTAGCAGCTAAGTAGCATGGGAAAAAAAGACAAAATAGAGGGCAGGACTTAAAACAGAGAAAAGAAAAGCAAAGAAAGAAGGAAAAAAAGAGAATGGAGAAGGAGAAAAAAGATCTTAATAATCTTAATGCATTATTTGAGTTTATTACGTGTGTTTGAATATATTTTAACGGTAAAAATCGGGATGTTAGACATCATCCTAACGAGTTAAATTGATATTTTAAAGGGTCAACTAGACCCCGATAATGGAATTGATTATATATTCGTACTCAGTCAGTTATGGGCAACATATAAATGTAATTTATTTAGAGTTTGGTTATTTGACTTTGAACCCTGTACATATGCCTGGCCTGCGTATTGCGTATGCGAATAGGGTATCAGATTCCTAACTGGACTGCCCTAAGACGTAAGGAACGAAGCCTTTAGCCTTATGTGATATATTTTTCTGCTTATTGAACACAATGGGATCGTTTGGCAATGAATCCAAAGGACAAAGCCGTTGTTGAGTAACTATGCTAAGTTTGTAACAAGGTAAGTTTTTGTATCGATTTCTTTGGAGGCCCTTGGCCTCGTGGATAATCTATCACGTGTGTAGCTGCCGATAGACGTACTCATTACACCTTAGCTTTGGATTTACATTATATATTATATGTTATGTCATGTTGCTGGTATTGCAATGAGGATATGAGTATTGTACTCTGGCTGTGAGTTGGCATATACTTTCTGACTGTCGATGAGAGTCCCGCGCTGGTGATGGGTTATTATTGCATCATGTTGCATTCATATGCATTATGTTACATTCATATGCATTATATTGCATTCATATTGGGTGCAGGAGGATTCCACCCCAGGAGCAGGAGGATTCCGCTCCATTGCGTTCATATTGGGTGCAGGAGTATTGGCCCTCCATTGCATTCATATTAGGTGCAGGAGGATTCCGCCCCAGGAGTAGGAGGATTCCGCTCCATTGCATCATATTGAGGGTAGGAGTATTCCGCCCTAGGAGAAGGAGGATTCCGCTCCATCGCATCATATTGAGTGTAGGAGGATTCCGCCCTAGGAGCAGGAGGATTCCACACCTTACATCATATTGAGGGTAGGAGGATTCCGCCCCGGAGTAGGAGGATTCCTCTCTATCCATTTGGCACATGTGACCCCATTGCATTATACTGTATTCATCCATATTCATTGCACCACATGCTGACTATTGTGTGACTATCATGTTGTGTTTTGTGTATGCGGTATGTATGCCATATTGTAGACATATTTCAGTTTGCCTATATATTTCTGGCTCGTATTCTGGGTTGCACGCCGCAGCAGTATAAAAATATAGATCAGGTTGCACGGCGCAACAATATAAATATATGGATCGGGTTGCACGCCACAATGGTATAAACATATGGATCAGGTTCCACGCCGCAACATTATAAACACATGGATCGGGTTGCTCGCCGCAACAATATTTACATATAATAAGATGTATTTCTGATTGTTGATATGTTCGGGATACCTATATGTTCTGTCTATCTTATGTTCCTAGTTGTTTATGAGTTTTTGGTTCCATATGTATTTCCAGTTATTATCTGGCTCTACCTTTTTATAGTTTAAATAAGATTGATTTGGTTTATCTGCTTCTCTTCTCCCTGGCTAGCTATCCTATTCTTTGAGGTGGCTAGTCTGCCCCACCTATTGAGTCCTTTTGACTCACCCTTGTTTGTTGTTTGTTTCTTGTCTATCTATTTCATTTCGGCAGGTTCGCTCCATGATTGAGTTCGCCACGTTGTTCAGGAGCGAAGACGACTTCAGCTGTCAGGGTGAGCCAGCTTTTATTCCGGATGGCCACCAGTTTATTGTTTATTATTTCAGTTGCATTTTGCTCCCTTCAGGAGGTATCTGTCTTCTTTTGTACTCTTAGATGTCTAGTCTAGATAGCCCTAAACCTAGTGTGTTGGGTAGTCAGCTGTAATTTCGTTTGTACAGCTTAGAGGTATCAGTATGTCTGTACTTTTTCTAAGTCTTGTTCTTATTTATTAATTGAATTATTTATTTTCCTAATTTAATTGGTAAGGGTTCGCTCGACGGGTCTAGGGGAGGATGTCGGGTGCCCGCACGGCCTAGTCGGATTTTGGGTCGTGTCAGTTGGTATCAGAGCCCGGTTTAGAGTCTATCCAGACTATGACAGTATCTAGTAGAGTCTCGCTGATGGGTACGTAGACGTCCGTACTAATATACAAGAGGCTATAATGGCATTTAGGAAGTTTCACTTCCTTCTTTTCTGATCGTGCGTCGGTCTAGGATGCAAAAGTATTTTCGTTAATTCCTTCGTGGTAATTTTGAACCCTCGTACGACAAATCAGCAAACGGTAGGAGTTCAGGATAAAGTAGTCTAGCTTGGGGCTAGAGCTACTCAAGCCTCGAGAATTGTGGATCGTGCTGACGATCCAGTTGCGCATGCCCCAGCTGTACGAGCTCGCGATGGGCAAGGGAGCAAGGTCTTGTGGTTCCCTTGGCTCTCAACGATGCTTTTACTAGAATCTTGGCGACGCAGATGCCACAAGAACCTATTTTTCATTAGGCAGCTTATCAAGTTGCCGCAGATGCAAACGTTCGGTCTCAGGGAGCTCCTATTCCAGTTCTTAATATTGTTGCAGTAATTTATGTTCTAGAGGCAGCATGTGTTGTGCCTCTAATTATTCTGGCTGATTAGCTAGCCCAGGTAGCAGCTCGGTCCGAGTGTCTACAGAGGCTGCATTATTCTACCCAATTGAACCTTCTGATGTTCTTAGGCCATGCATCAAATAATCCCTGTGTCAATTTTCTCTAAAATAAAATGATGTCAGCGTATCTTTTTGGCTCTTGATTATATCGAGCGGTATGGTGTTGATTATTCTGCTTTTCAGTTTCAGGGGTCCAACCTTGAATTGGTGGACTGCTTTCTTATTAGCTAACTTGGTCCGATTTTTCTTCTAGATTCGTGGAAAAGTTCCTTCCGTGCAGCGAGCGAGATGAAAAAAGTCACCAATTTGAGTGGATTGGATAGGGTAGCTAGTCGGATTTTAGAATATGAGGTTATATTCTTTAGGATGACTGGATATGCACTAGAACTAGTCCATGAACCTTCCGAGAAGGTTCGAAGATTTATTGGTGACCTTTCTCCTTCCTTGAGATCCTAGATGGCTCGAGAAATTGAGGTTGGGGCTTCATTTGATGTTGTTGTTGATATTGCTCGGAGGTATGAGGCATACCATAAGTTAGAGCGGGAGAGCAATGAGATCCTACGGCCCTGGTCGGCACCATGGTACCTCATTTAGAGGTAAGAGTTCTGATTATTTTGGGAGGTCACCTGCCAGGTTATCTCAACTTGTAGAGCATAATTCTTAAAGTGCGCTAGTAGTTCATCAAGATTGACTCAATTTTCTCTTTGTAGCTATCAATAATCTGTCCAGTTTTCATTTTTAGCGAAAAGGGTGTTATCACTGTCATGAGTCTGGTTATCCTTTAAGGAGTTTTTCCTTACTTTGGCAAGTAGGAATCGTCCTTTCTCTCGTCATCAGGCACCTGCACAGTCGCAGGGAATTTCATTTAGATCTTAATCAACTAGAGATATGCCATCATTCGATAGAGGTCGAGAGCGTGGTGGTAGTGGTTCTTCTAGAAGTAAATACCAGGGTAGCGGCTCGGCTCAACCGTAGAGGCAATTCTAAGAACTACCAGTCTGGCAGGATGTTGAGGTATCTGATGTAGTAGACCCAAGTATTTCTTCCTCACTTATATGTATGTAAGCTTTGATTCTTCCAATCGATTTGGAAATGGTTGTCTTATCATGTTTCCATGGTTTTCTTGGATGTCATTTTTATTAAGAATCGGTTGCGGTAGAGGGGCGAGCTTCTGATATGATTTATTCCTGGCATTTATGAGACCCTACTAATTTATCTGGTCTAAATATGAGAGATTTGACAGTGAGTGTCGCTATTGTCTGCCTGGCATCTTGCCGTGCCACCTTCTATTATTTTGTCAAATTAGTTTACCTCTCTTCTCAGAATTCCGTGTTGGTTGGATGATGGGATTCTAGTTCATCACCATCAGAGAGTGTCATTGTTTCTTCTGGTATAAAGTGGTTAGTAAGTAATATTCACGTATCTCCTCTTGGTTCAAAATGCTAGTAAAGTCATGTTATCCCATGAGCTTATCTGGGTTATAAAAGGGTTTTCTAGTAAATTGTCAGAGTTTCCTTTTTATTGGGAGGTTAAATTGGCATGGATTTTGTTCCATAAAGCTCATTTAATGTCTGTTTCTTCAATTGCGATTCTTTGACTAGCATGACTCGAAAGTAGTCTAGCTCTGGTAACCAAGCAAATAAGAAGATGAGCTTCCTAAAACTCTAATTATTCATATCCTCAATTCATTTCCATCTATTCTTCTTCCAACACTAGTGAGCTTGGGCGATTAGTAGCCGCTTGTGATGTTCCCTGTGTTGAGACAGTGGGTGTCAATGTAGCCGGGTAAGCACATTATTGTTTTTCAAGGCTACTAAGGCTAATGAGAAGTGTCAATTGACCCCTAAGTTGATCCATCAGGCGGTGGTGCTTTAGGTAAAGGTATGGAATTATGAACTCAAGAGTTGCAGCCGTTTGACAACTCGAGAGGATAATTTGGTAGCTCAGGTCTGAGCCGCATTCTGTTTTTAGCTAAGTCATCCTTAATCCAGTAGACTGTGTTATGATGGTTATTCCTATTCAAGTTAGCTATATGAGTTAATGCTCTAAGTTGAGGAGTCTTTCTCCACTAATGAAAGCTACTGTTAAATCTCTAAGGCATGCTGAAGCGTAAGCTAATTCTTAGTTCCATCGACCTGTTCTATATTGAAAAGTATATCGAAGAGGTGATTCGTCGGCTAAATCATGTTGATCCATCTAGAGTTCCGTGTATCTTTGTTTCAAAAATATAGAATTCTCCTTTCGATATCAAGAAAGGGCCGGCGTAGTTAGAATAAGCTGGGAAATGCTGTTATGATATTATCCAGATATGTTTTATTCCAAGAGTTCGGTGTGCATGTTATAATTCTGATTCTGAAATCATGAGACAATTTTCTGAAATTATGAGACAATGTCCGTGAAATATTTTATGAAGGTCGTGCGAATTCGCTTGTTATCAGTGCGAGTTTTGCTTTAGACTCAAGCTTGTTCGAGGACGAACGAGAGTCTAAGTGGAGGAGAATGAAAGGACCTCGGTCAGTCGTTTAGGAAGTCAGGACTCCGATTGGCATGCTGATAATTTTAAAATATTCGTAAGGTCCATTAGGACATGTCTGTAAAATTTGAGCTAAATCAGACTTCGTTTGATAGGTATCGGAAGAAGGTTTCAGTTTCCATTGTCGGTAAATATTAAAAAGAGGTTTTCGAGCTCTATTTTGGCGAATGAGCTCCGATTCGAAATCCGAAAGTGTCGTAGGTTCGTATGATTATTTGTGACTTGTGTAAACTTTCAAAAGTAAATTTCGAAGTCGTTCGGATATTTCCACTAAAATTCCAAAAATTAATAATTTGATCTTTTTCCGTTAAATTCGCATCTTGAGTTTCGGGAATCCGATTTGAGATCCGCCTTAGCGAGTATATTACATATATTTTGTATAACTTACTTGAGAAATTTGAGATCATTTCGAATTTCGTAGGGTTCCATTTTAATTTTAATCGTCGTAGCGAATTTTCAAAAGAAAAAAAAAAATGGGGAATGTTGAAGTCGGTTAAGCTAAGGGATTAAAGGTCCCTTAGCAGCTAAGTAGCATGGGAACAAAAGACGAAACAAAGGGCAAGACATAAAGCAGAGAAAAGAAAGCAAAGAAAGAAGGAAAAAAAGAGAATGGAGAAGGAGAAAAAAGATAGAATTTTCACCCCGAAGCATTCAGGTAATGATCTTAATGCATTATTTGAGTTTATTACGTGTGTTTGAATGTATTTTAATGGTAAGAACCAGAATATTAGACATCGTCATAACGAGTTAAATTGATGGTTTAAAGGGTCAACCGGACCCCGATAATGGAATTGATTATATATTCGTACTCAGTAAGTTATGGGCAACATATAAATGTAATTTATTTAGAGTTTTGTTATGTGACTTTGAACCCTGTACATAGGCCTGGCCTGCGCATTGCGTATGCGAGTAGGGTATCAGGTTCCTAACTGGATTGCCCTAAGACGTAAGGAATGAAGCATTTAGCCTTATGTGATATATTTTTCCTCTTATTGAACACAGTGAGACCGTTTGGCAATGAATCCAAAGGACAAAGCGGTTGTTGAGTAACTGTGCTAACTTTGTAACAAGGTAAGTGTTTGTATCCATTTCTTTGGAGGCCCTTGGTAGGGGTGGGCGTTCGGTTCTTCGGTTCGGTTTTTAGAAGTAGGAGTCCGTTACTTCGGTCTTCGGTTCGGTTTGAAGTGTAGAAAAGTCCGTAATTTTTATACTTCGGTTCGGTTCGGTTTTTTAGTTCGGTACTTCGGTGTTTCGGTTTAAACCAAAGTTTATAGCCAAAGAAAAAAAGGCCGAACAAGAAAGGGAAAGGAAAGGCAAAGTACATACCTGTTCAAAGTCAAAAAATAAGATTAACAAAAATACATCAAATTACCAAATATAAATGATTGAATACTCGTAATATCATATCGCGATGACTTAACATAAATGATTTATTCAAACTAAAGGGATGTTCAGCTAATTTATCATTTCCTAATGACTTTTTAGTTCAATTATTTAATTTTTTATATATGTTGCATTTAATCACTAATTAGACATTAAAATACAATAAGCAAAAAATGGAAATTATACAAATCAATCTAGGAAATATACGTAATATGTAATGGTGGATGTTTTTTGTTAATGGTTTTTAAAAAAAAAAAAAAAACTTCGGTTTTTTCGGAATTTCGGGGCCCGAAGTTCCGGGGAGCCCGAAACCGAAGACCGAAGTTCAAAAATTTCTAGGACCGAACCCGAACCGAAAAACCGAAAAACCGAACCCGAAGTACCGAATTAGTTCGGTTCGGTTCGGTATTTCGGTTTTTTTTCGGTTTTGTGCCCACCCCTAGCCCTTGGCCTCGTGGATAATCTACCACGTGTTCGTTATGTGTGTAGCTGCCGATAGGCATACTCATTACGCCTTAGCTTTGGATTTACATTATATATTATATGTTATGTCATGTTGTTGGTATTGCATTGAGGATCTGAACATTGTACTCTGGCTGTGAGTTGGCATATACTTTTCGGCTTTCGATGAGAGTCTCGCATTGGTGATGGGTTATTATTGCATCATGTTGCATTCATATACATTATGCGGCATTCATATGCATTATATTGCATTCATATTGGGTGCAGGAGGATTCCGCCACAGGAGCAGGAGGATTCCGCTCCATTGCATTCATATTGGGTGCATGAGGATTCCGCCCCAGGAGCAGGAGGATTCCGCTCCATGGCATACATATTGGGTGCAGAAGGATTTTGCCTTAGGAGCAGGAGGATTCCGCTCCATTGCATTCATATTGGGTTCAAGAGGATTCCGCCCTAGGAGCAGGAGGTTTCCGCTCCATTGCATTCATATTGGGTGCAGGAGGATTGCGCCCCAGGAGCAGGAGGATTTCGCTCCATTGCATCATATTGAGAGTAGGAGGATTCCGCCCTAGGAGCAGGAGGATTCCGCTCCTTACATCATATTGAAGGTAGGAGGATTCCGCCCCGGAGTAGGAGGATTCCGCTTCATCTATTTGGCACATGTGACCCCATTGCATCATACTGCATTCATCCCATTTCATTGCACCGCATGCTGACTATTGTGTGACTATCATGTTGTGTTTTGTGTATGCAGTATGTATACCATATTATGGACATATTTCAACTTGCCTATATATTTTTAGCTCGTATTTCGGGTTGCACGCCATAACAGTATAAATATATGGATCGGGTTGCACGCCGCAACAGTATAAATATATGGATCGGGTTGCACGTCGCAACAGTATAAATATATGGATCGGGTTGCACGCCGCAATGGTATAAACATATGGATCATGTTGCACGCCTCAACATTATAAACACATGGATCAGGTTGCTCGCCGCAACAATATTTACATATAATAAGATGTATTTCTGATTTTTGATATGTTTGGGATACCTATATGTTCTGTCTATCTTATGTTCCTAGTTGTTTATGAGTTTTTGGTTCCATACGTATTTTCAGTTATTATCTGGCTCTACCTTTTTATAGTTTAAATAAGATGGATTTGGTTTATCTGCTTCTCTTCTCCCTGGCTAGCTATCCTATTCTTTAAGGTAGCTAGTCTGCCCCACTTTTTGAGTCCTTTTGACTCACCCTTGTTTGTTGTTTGTTTCTTGTCTATCTATTTCGTTTCGGAAGGTTCGCTCCAGGATTGAGTTCGCCACGTTGTTCAGGAGCGAAGACGACTTCAGCTGTCAGGGTGAGCCAGCTTTTATTCCGGATGGCCACCAGTTTATTGTTTATTATTTCAGTTGCATTTTGCTCCCTTCAGGAGGTATCTGTCTTCTTTTGCACTCTTAGATATCTAGTCTGGATAGCCCTAAACCTAGTATGTTGGGTAGCCAGCTGTAATTTCATTTGTACAGCTTAGAGGTATCAGTATGTTTGTGCTTTTTCTAAGTCTTGTTCTTATTTATGAATTGAATTATATTTATTTTCCTAATTTAATTGGTAAGGGTTCGCCCGACGGGTCTAAGGGAAGATGTCGGGTGCCTGAGGGCCTAGCTGGATTTCGGGTCGTGTCAATTTCATACTTTTGCAAAATCGTCTTTTTGATTATACTTGAATATCTTATGTCTTCTATTTAGAAAAAGTTTTCTAAAAATATCATTTTTACACATTGAACCAAGGGTTTAATTCCTTTACTTAATCTATTACAATCTTTCATATTTCTTCCATGAATTCTTGTGTTGTTATTATGAATATGCGTAGCTAAACATATCGTTCTAGGGTTAGAGCAATTACATGAAGGTTGATGTTTGAAAGTTGAATTCTTCCTATTGATTTACCATTACAGATTGTTTATTCTTTCTGGAGCCTAATTGTTTGGTTATTGAAGCCTGATAATTTAACACTATCTATGGTTTACAAGTTGAACTCGAAAGAGGGAACTTGTAAATGCAAATAAGAAAGAATAGGGCTTGATTGTGAACCTCGGCATCAGGGAATCGATTTGCGGGTAGGATTGACATATACCTATTCGCCTTGCTTAGCTAAATACAGAGTTCGTTAATGCATGCACGTGATTTAATTCCATAGAAATATAGGCGTTAGAGTAGCTTTAGTTAGCAATTTAGGAAATCAAGAAGTAGAATCAACTGAAAAACTCAACTGGATTGTTTGTAGCTCTGACCCTGGACCGTTTCTCCGTTATTGATAACAACCTAGAATTTGCTCTATTTCTTGACTTCAATTACTTGTTTTTAATTATTATTTTAGTTAGTAAAAATCTCAACCATCATTGGAAAAAGATCCCTGAATAGTTTTTATGAAATTGTTTGCTAGAATATATTCATTAACATTAGTCCTCGTGGGACGGATACTCGATTCACTACTTTATTACTTGTCGACCACGTATACTTGCGTATGCGTTTGGGAGCAACAAGTTTTTGGCGCCATTGCCGGGGGTTAAATAATTGACTGTTTTCTTTTTGAACGATTTATTATTTCCTATTCAGGTTTAATTTTTTGTCTAGTTTATTTTTGTGTTACTTGTTAACATGGCATCTTTTAATGAAAACTGGTCGAATGATAATTGCTCAAAGTTTGATGATCTTTGTTTACTGTGTGGAGGAACTCACTTGTGGGAAAATTGTCCAAGTCTGTCAACCCTACGGGACTGGTTATGTGAATTTTCTACAACCTTTGACTGGAACTTTTGCAAATTGTGTGGTGGTCTGTGGAATTCTTGTCCTAAGTGTCATACTCCTTCCCCAATCAATAGGTGTGATGATTCTAATAGTGTTTGTGAGTTTGACAGGAGCGATAAAGTGCAGGTTGTTAGCGAAACTTGGATAATGGAGCACACCAAACTCTTTGAAGCATATAAGGATTTCTCTAAGGAAATAACAAATATGACGAGGCAATTTATGGAAGAAAGAGTGGAGCTCACCCAAGAAATTGATCAATTTGGCTTAGCTATTCACGACTTGGATGCGAATTTGAGTGATATGGTTGAGGTGTCTAATGCTCAATTATCAATTATCGTGAATAGTAAATTTGAGATAGAAGAGCTTAGGAACCAATTTGAGGAGCAAAAAGTAGAATTTCTACCATTCGAACCAATATTAGTTGATGATGCCGAAGTTGAGGAAATCACATTAGAGTCAAGTGAGGAAAAAGAAAACATCATATTTGAGGACTCTAGTATTTGTGCAAGTGAGGGTGTCAAAAGTAATGCAATTTTAGAATTGAAGTACATTGGACCTCATTCCAATCATTTTTCAACATTGTGTTTGGATGGTGACATGAAAATTGAGCCACCCGAGCCTATGAAGGAACCAAAGGAGGAGGAACATGGTGCTTATATTTTAAAGTTTGTGATGTCGAGGAGACAAAAAGACATCCCTCATTTATTAAAGGTTAAGAAGTGTAAAATGCGACATTTATTATTTGGTCCTTTTGTATTTTTGCCACCACCCCAATACCATAGTCGTAAGCTTGAGGCAAAGTTGGGGATTCAATTCATAAGTTCAAGGTGGAGGAAAAAGTGATGAAGTTGTCTTCGTCGTGCCGCGGCGTTAAATCAAGCGCTTCTTGGGAGGCAACCCAATTTGCTTGCTTTACTTTTATTTATTTTTATTATTATTTTTATGGTTGTACATTACTTTGGGTGATTCTTTGGATTGCAAGTTCATGTAATGTCGAGTTTAAGTGTTGGGTGTCCTCACCCCTGCCTAATATTGATGACCTGTTGGGGAAAGTCTGAGTACCTCATGTTATACGGAAGCTTGGAGGATGCTAGCACCAAGGGCTATTGACGAGGCCAAAGTGTATAGGAATTTATGCTCGTGCTAAGTCAAATTATAATATAGTTTAAGATATCGTCCCACAGAGATTGGGTGGATCTATGCTACAGACTTGTAATATTTTCACTACTATTTGAGAGAATCAAATTGATGAAAGGTGAGTTTTTTTTGAACTTTTAATTAATTTTAACTAAAACAAAGAACTTTCGAAAAATTTCAAATTTAAAAAGAGTTGGGAGTCATTGAATTCACTTGGTAATATTCATAATACAATCTCAGTTTTGACATGTATTTCTCTAAAGAAAAATTGCTTATTGCTAATACAATTTTATTTTTCTCACTCAGAAATAATAATTAAATACACTCCGTGAGGTTATGTATATTAATTGATTTATGACTTTGTGACGGTTAAACCGAAATAATATTCTTGCCTGAATTGTGCTAAAAAGGTAGCAAAAACTTCGTGAGAATATTTTCACTAAAACCAACAATCTTGCTTACAACAATTCCTCCGTGAGAATTAAAACTGAGGGAAACAAGATTACTGACTTGGAATGATAGGTTACTATAGGTTCCATTCTCACTCTACTATTTTATTCATCAGTCATCATATATTAATTTTGCTCCGTGAGAATTACAAAATTAATATACAATAACCTAAAAATAGATAGATGTGAAAATGAAGAGTAACAGAACTATCACTCTAGCACAGTGTGAAAATGCAGATATAAAGTTTCAGGCCAAGCATGTACTAAAACTGAGGTAGATATTATAAATATACCAAGTTTCATCAACTATCCCAACAGAAGGAAATTACTCCATTATGGAGTGATAAAAGCTAAAAAGGAATTTAGAAGACTTTGGAAATATTTCTACTACAAAAGAGAGAAAACAAGAACAAGAGAGAAATCTTGATTTTTGGCTAATGAAAAGTTTGTTTTCTCTTTACAAGTTTGCTTCCTATTTATAGAAAAGTCTTTGGTGTTGCGACATCAAGTCAGAACATGAGTTGGTGTTGCGACATCAAGTCAGAACATGAGTTGGTGTTGCGACTTCAAGTCAGAACATGAGTTGGTGTTGCGACTTCAAGTCAGAACATGAGTTGGTGTTCTGATTTCAACAGTTACCGTCGCGACATGAATTGGTGTCGCGACTTCAAGTCAGAACATGAATTAATATCATTTCTTCTTTCCTTTATACATCATTCTTTTTTGTTCTTTTTTCTTCTGTTTTTGCTTGTAGTCTTCATTCCTCAATTGAACTTTCACCGCAAAACTTGTTTAGAAAATATAATAAAATATAATATATTTATTTATTATAATATTTAAAATATTTAAATTTATATATAAAAATACATGAATAATTTATATTCATCAAATTCCCCCATACTTGAACTTTTGCTCGTCCTCGAGGAAAAATATATATATATACATATATAAACTTTTTTTTTTTTTTTTTTTTTTTTTTTTTGAACATTTTCTTCAAACTCATGATCTTTGTAGTATAAAAAATTTATTCAAAATAAACTTCTTTCATTATCTTTAATGCAATCATCCTTTTTAAATCACCAAATTCGTTACCTTGTTTTTGAATTCCACTTCGATCAATAAGAACTTGCATTTTCTCCCCTTGAATCTTTCAGAATTGATAGATTTATGATCACTCATTCATTTAGTATCATCGTCTGGTCCATATGCTTGCTCCTCCTGTTGATCTCCACTAATATAGATTCAACACTGATTTTCAAAATCTTTTTAGGACTTTTCTCGGTTTGTAATGTTAGGCTTCATGCTGGTAGGGTATATGGATATATTTATAGTGACTTTTCCTCTTCCAGCTTTGAGCAAACATTTCTTAATCCCCAGTATTTCCATCATTTCACAATACTTGTCTTTTTTTTCTTTTTTTTTTTTTTTCTTTTTTTTTTTTTTTTGGCTCCTTCTTTTGAAAAATCATAACAATCATACAAACTCTTTTTTTTTTTTTTTCACAGTATTTCTTTCTTTCATTGATGTCAATCTTTGCTCATTCATAGCTGGAAGAAATAATTATTATATTTAAATATGTATATACAAATGTGTATATTTAATGCATACTATATATATTATGAGATTTTTATTCTCTCTTTTTTTTTTTTTTTTAAGAGAATTATGGTGTTCGAGAAAAAAGATTAAGGTTGAAAGAAGGGTTCTAGGAGGTAATATATGTGTATTTGGATGAAAATAAAGAGGTTAGAATTGTGTATCAAAGAAGGCCTAATTTCATTTTTTGAAAATCAGTGTCGTCTATTATTTCGCCTTGAAAAACATTTAGAGCAAGTTCTAGCCAAGTTTGTTGATTCCATTTGCTTTTGTGATCATAACTTTTCTCAATTCAAATGATTACCTGAGTTGAAGATGCTTGCTCTTACTTCACAAAATAAAAATCATCAACATGACAAATCATATGGTGAGGATAAAAAGAAATAATATTAACCATAATGAAAAAAATTTAATTTGTTAATTAAATACCTACAAATGATCATAGTTAAGAAGAAAATATTATATATATATATATATATATATAAACTAGAACAACCCTCTGCCACACTTAAACTTTTCATTCTCCTGGATGAAAGCACATCCCTAAAAAAGTGAAAGAGGGGGTAAAATCTTTTTTTTTTTAAATATATATATATATATATATATATATATATATATATATATATATAATAAACAAAAATAGAGAATACTCTCTTTTTAAAAAAAAATAAAAATCTTTTTGGCTTTCAAATTTACAATCACAGAAGAAAGCTTGAAAGAAACTGTGACCACACATATTCTATGTGTAATAGACTGAACTAATTTTTCACCTTAACAGTCATGGGGTCCCGGTTTAAATATAAACCAGAAAATTACCTGAGCCAACATTTGATTTGCATAATTAAATGGCTAACCAACCAGTTACTTAGGCATACCGATCACCATGGAGTTACTCCTGTGTAGGTGACTCTGTTTTTGTAGAGGCCTTCATGAGATGTTCTGGTTGCACAATAACCTGGATATTAACCAGATCAATTGGTTAAGCATTTAATTATTCAAATGTATATTGGACTTATGAGGCTCCATTGCTTCACCCTCAATGGCTACGGGTAAGAAACCGTAGTTCTGAGTTTAACGTCGCCAGCTCGACGTAGTAACTGTGATATTTATCAGATTATCATGGTTACTGATGGTTGTTTCTCAAACTGTCCTCCAAAGTATAATTTTAGCCTGTGGCCATTTACTTTGAACTTGTCTCCTCCATTAATCTGTTGAATTTCAATTGCTCCGTATGGAGTAACATCTGTAACAATGTAAGGACCTGTCCATCTGGATTTCAATTTTCCTGGAAATAACCTGAGTCGACTATTGTAAAGGAGTACCTGATCTCCAATTTTGAAACTTTTTTGTCGAATCAAGTTGTCATGCCATTTTTTTGTTTTTTCTTTGTAAATCTTGGCATTTTCATAAGCTTCCAATCTCAGCTCTTCCAATTCATTAATCTGAAAGAATCTAGTTTTACCAGCAGAGTTTAATTCAAAGTTCAGCATTTTTAATGCCCAAAAAGCTTTATGTTCTAATTCAACAGGTAAATGACAAGCTTTTCCAAAGACTAATCTGTATGGGGATGTACCAATTGGCATTTTGAACGCCGTTCGGTATGCCCATAATGCATCATCTAATTTTAAAGCCCAGTCTTTTCTTGAGATTCCAACTGTTTTTTCAAGTATCCTTTTTAATTCACGGTTGGAAACCTCAACTTGCCCTTGTGTTTGAGCATGATATGGTGTTCCTGTTTTGTGAGTCACACCATATTTGGACAATAAAGCAGAAAATTGTTTATTTATGAAATGAGTCCCTTGGTCACTGATGATGACTCGTGGTGTGCCAAATCTAGTAAAAATATTTTTTCGAAGAAAATTGCACACAGTTCGAGCATCATTTTTTCTCGTAGGAATGGCTTCAACCCATCTTGAAACATAATCCACAGCCACGAGGATATATTCAAAAGAATGTGATGAAGGAAAAGGGCCCATAAAATCTATTCCCCAAACATCAAAAATTTCACATACCTGTATTGATTGCAAAGGCATTTCATCTCTCTTGGTGATGTTACCTGTTCTCTGACACCTGTCACATTGTGCAACATATGCACGTGCATCCTTAAAAAGTGTTGGCCAAAAGAATCCAGCCTCCAAGACTTTAAATGCAGTTCGATTTGCAGCATAATGTCCTCCAATTGCACCATCATGGCAATGATGCAAAATCTTAGTCATTTCATCTTCCGGCACACATCTTCTGATAATATTATCTGCACAAATCCTAAACAAAAAAGGTTCATTCCACAGATAATATTTAGCATCAGAAATAAGCTTTTTCTTTTGCTGGTAAGAGAGATCTTGGGGTGTCCATTTTCCAACCAAGTAATTTGCAATATCTGCAAACCAGGGTGGTTGAGTCACAACTGAGCTGACAGAAAAAATATGTTCATCAGGAAACTCTTCTTTTATATCACAAATCTCAAGAGGAGAGTTCTCTATTCTAGACAAATGGTCAGCAACTTGATTTTCCGTTCCTTTTTTATCTTTTATCTCAAGGTCAAACTCTTGGAGGAGTAAAATCCATCTTAGCAATCTAGGTCGGGCATCTTTCTTTGCTAAGAGGTATTTTAAAGCTGCATGATCAGTAAAAACAGTGACCTTGGTTCCTATCAGATAAGAACGAAATTTATCAAATGCAAATACTACTGCCAGTAGTTCTTTTTCTGTTGTGGCATAATTCAACTGAGCTTCATTCAAAGTCCTACTGGCATAGTATATAGGACGAAAAATCTTATCTTTTCTCTGGCCTAAAACTGCTCCAACTGCTGTATCACTAGCATCACACATGACCTCAAAAGACTGATTCCAATCAGGGGACACAACTACAGGAGCAGTTGATAATTTTTCCTTAAGGGTGTCAAATGCTTTCAAACAATCACCTGAAAAATTAAACTTAACATCTTTCATTAAAAGGTTAGTCAGAGGTTTTGAAATTTTTGAAAAATCTTTTATGAACCGTCTGTAAAAACCTGCATGGCCTAAAAAACTTCTAATGCCCTTAACAGTTGTAGGAGGGGGTAATCCTGCTATAAGATCAATTTTAGCCTTATCAACTTCTATCCCTTTAGCAGTGATTTTGTGTCCTAGGACAATTCCCTCTGTAACCATAAAATGACATTTTTCCCAATTAAGAATCAAGTTTGTCTCTTCACATCTCTTAAGAACTAAGGTCAAATGGTGAAGACAGTCCTCAAATGTTTTGCCAAAAAGTGTGAAATCATCCATGAAAATTTCCAAAAACTTTTCGGTCATATCTGAGAAAATTGCAGACATACACCGCTGAAATGTAGCAGGTGCATTGCATAGACCAAAGGGCATTCTCCTATATGCATAGGTTCCACTGGGACATGTGAAAGTTGTCTTATCCTGATCTTCTGGTGCAATTGGGATCTGGTTATAGCCTGAATATCCATCAAGAAAACAATAAAAACCATATCCTGCCACTCTTTCCAACATTTGGTCAATGAATGGTAAAGAAAAATGATCTTTTCTGGTGGCATCATTGAGACGTCTGTAATCAATACAGACTCTCCATCCTGTAACTGTTCTAGTAGGTATGAGTTCATTATTTTCATTTTTTATAACTGTCATACCTCCTTTCTTTGGTACCACCTGAACAGGACTTACCCAAGGACTGTCAGAAATCGGGTAAATGATACCTGCTGCCAGAAGCTTAATGACTTCATTTTTCACCACCTCTTGCATTGCTGGATTCAACCGCCTTTGGGGTTGGACTATTGGTTTGTACTTATCCTCCATGAGGATTCTGTGCATGCAAACAGCTGGACTAATCCCTTTGATGTCCGCAATAGTCCATCCCAAGGCTTCTTTGTGTGCTCTCAGTACTTCAATTAATTTATCCTCCTGTTCTGCAGTTAGTGAAGCTGAAATAATGACAGGAAATAATTCAGGCTCAAGATAAACATATTTTAAATGAGAAGGAAGAGTTTTGAGTTCAATTTTTTGTTGAACTCCTTCTGATTGAATTCCTTCATCCTCAGAATATCTTTCCAGTATTTCTGCTTCACTTATAATGGTGGGATCATCATCCTGTGTTGTGCCAGAATTGGCCAAACACCTCTCCATCGAGTCTGGAATCAATTGATTATCTTTAAATTCATCTGCAAGATCACTAATCATGTCAATTGTAAAACAAGAAGATGATGACTCATCTCCTGGAAACTTTAGAATCTTTTGCATGTCAAAAATGACTCTTTCTTCATCAACTCTCAAAATTAGTTGTCCTTGATGAACATCTATGATTGCTCTACCTGTAGCAAGAAAAGGTCTACCCAAAATTATTGGTTCATCAGGACATTCTTCCATTTCAAGTACTATGAAATCTACAGGGAAGACAAATTTATCTACTCTCACGAGCACATTTTCAATAATTCCCTTAGGTTTCTTAGTACTTTGATCTGCAAACTGAAGAGAGACAACAGTATTTTTCATTTCACCAAGATCCAACTTTTTAAAAACAGAAAATGGCATTAAATTTATTGAAGCTCCAGAATCACAAAGTGCTTTTTCAATATATACCCCTCCCAATGTACACGGAATTGTAAAACTTCCTGGATCACCGAGTTTTTGTGGTAGCTTATTTTGAAGTATAGCACTGCATTTCTCAGTAAGCATTACCACAGAAACTTCTTCCAATTTCCTTTTGCTTGACAAAATTTCTTTCAAAAATTTAGCATATGAAGGCATTTGCAACAAAGCATCAGTAAAAGGAATATTGATGTGAATTTGTTTCAAAATTTCCAAAAACTTTGCAAATTGATTATCAAGTTTTTCTCTTTTCATTTTTTGTGGAAAAGGAATTGTCACTGGGAGAGGAGTCATTTTCTCAATATTTTTTTCTTCATTTTTCTTGACTTCTTCCTCTTGTGACAAGGGTGTTTCAACATTCTTACCTTTATCTACCTGCTGTTCTGGCTGATTCTTTTCTCTGTCTGCATATGGATCATTAAGAATCTTACCTGACCTTAAGGCGATGGCCTTAAGGTGTTCCTTTGGATTTTTCTCTGTATTGCTTGGTAAAGGACCCTGAATTCTTTCTGAAACAAGAGTAGCCAGTTGGCTTAACTGAGTTTCCAAGTTTTTGAGAGCAGAATTTTGGCTCTCCATTTTCTCATCAGTGGCCTTAATATACTTATACAAAAGGTCATCAAGACTTGGATGGGCTTGTTGAGGCCTTTGCTGATATGGAGCTGCTTGCTGATAGGGCTTGAAATTTGGCTGCCCTCGGTTTTGATTCTGGTACCCTGGTGGACTTTGTACCTGTTGCTTTTGGAAGCTTTGAGAGTTCTCAGCACCGTTTGGATTGCTCCATTGAAATCCTGGATGTTTTTGTGCCATTGGACTTCCAAAAGGATATGACTTGTAACCGATGACATTGATATGTTCATCATTCTGATTGGTTGCTTGGCATTCGTGGTTCAGATGGTTTCCTCCGCACATGTCACAAGTCTCAGACTGGCTTGTTTGTTGTGTATTCACCTGAAAAGATTCAAACTTCTGTGCCAAAGAAGCAATTTGTTGTGTTAGTGTATTTAAAGCATCTGCCTGATTTACCGTAGCAGCTTTCTTGATGATCACCCGATCAGATGGCCACTGAATGGCATTCTCAGAAATTTCATTTAACAATTGGAGTGCTTCTTCTGTGGTCTTTCCCATTATGGAACCTCCTGATGCAGCGTCAATCACATTTCTAGAAGAGGGTTTTAACCCGTGATAGAAAATGTATAACTGCATATGTTCAGGAATGTCATGGTGTGGACATTTTCTCAGCATTGCTTTCAATCTTTCCCATGCTTGATAAACTGACTCAGTGTCAGTCTGCAAGAAATTAGATATCTCTTGTCTCAACTTTGTTGTTTTAGCAGGGGAAAAATATTTGTTCAAAAATTTCTGAGTCATCTGGTCCCATGTGGTAATGGACCCTTGAGGCAAACTTCGCAACCAAGCTTTGGCCTCGCCTTTTAAAGAAAAAGGGAATAACCTTAACTTGATTGCTTCAGGAGATACTCCATTGTACTTAGCAGTTTCAACCAGTTCTAAGAAATCGATTAAGTGACTGTGTGGATCTTCACTTAGATCACCAGTGAAAGTGCAAGATTGTTGAATTGTTTGAATCAGGCCAGTCCTGATTTCAAAGTTGTTGGCTGCCACTGGGGGTTTTCTAACACTAGATTCACAGTTGAAGTGGTCTGGCCTAGCATAATCCCTTAGGATTCTGTTTGCTGGTCTTGGCACCACTTCGTCAAACTGCTCTTCTACATGGGCTGGTGGTGGAATTCCCAATGGGTTGTTGTCTTCTACTCCTTGATGCTCCATTCTGTCACAAGTTACGTTCTGAGTAGATGATTGTTGTCCTTTCCTACACAATCTCAAAGATCTTTCAATTTCAGGATCGTAATTAACCAACTCTTTATTAGAAGACCGGGTCATACACTATTTGAGATTCTTTAGTAAAAAAAAATAATAATAATAGTAACACTAAAAAAATCTAAAAGTAATATGTAAAATATTAGTATTAAATATAATAGTAGAAGTAGTAGCAAAAAAAAAATAGAAACACAAAAAAAAAAAAAAAAAAAAAAATTACAACGATGATATAAATAATAGGTAACTAAACAAAGATAATATTAAAATATATAATAAAATGAACAGGGAAAAAAAATTATAATAATAGTAAGTTCTCAAATTAGTAATAAAATATTTAGTCTGAAGTAGATCTGCGCCAATCCCCGGCAACGGCGCCAAAAATTTGACGAGGCCAAAGTGTATAGGAATTTATGCTCGTGCTAAGTCAAATTATAATATAGTTTAAGATATCGTCCCACAGAGATTGGGTGGATCTATGCTACAGACTTGTAATATTTTCACTACTATTTGAGAGAATCAAATTGATGAAAGGTGAGTTTTTTTTTGAACTTTTAATTAATTTTAACTAAAACAAAGAACTTTCGAAAAATTTCAAATTTAAAAAGAGTTGGGAGTCATTGAATTCACTTGGTAATATTCATAATACAATCTCAGTTTTGACATGTATTTCTCTAAAGAAAAATTGCTTATTGCTAATACAATTTTATTTTTCTCACTCAGAAATAATAATTAAATACACTCCGTGAGGTTATGTATATTAATTGATTTATGACTTTGTGACGGTTAAACCGAAATAATATTCTTGCCTGAATTGTGCTAAAAAGGTAGCAAAAACTTCGTGAGAATATTTTCACTAAAACCAACAATCTTGCTTACAACAATTCCTCCGTGAGAATTAAAACTGAGGGAAACAAGATTACTGACTTGGAATGATAGGTTACTATAGGTTCCATTCTCACTCTACTATTTTATTCATCAGTCATCATATATTAATTTTGCTCCGTGAGAATTACAAAATTAATATACAATAACCTAAAAATAGATAGATGTGAAAATGAAGAGTAACAGAACTATCACTCTAGCACAGTGTGAAAATGCAGATATAAAGTTTCAGGCCAAGCATGTACTAAAACTGAGGTAGATATTATAAATATACCAAGTTTCATCAACTATCCCAACAGAAGGAAATTACTCCATTATGGAGTGATAAAAGCTAAAAAGGAATTTAGAAGACTTTGGAAATATTTCTACTACAAAAGAGAGAAAACAAGAACAAGAGAGAAATCTTGATTTTTGGCTAATGAAAAGTTTGTTTTCTCTTTACAAGTTTGCTTCCTATTTATAGAAAAGTCTTTGGTGTTGCGACATCAAGTCAGAACATGAGTTGGTGTTGCGACATCAAGTCAGAACATGAGTTGGTGTTGCGACTTCAAGTCAGAACATGAGTTGGTGTTGCGACTTCAAGTCAGAACATGAGTTGGTGTTCTGATTTCAACAGTTACCGTCGCGACATGAATTGGTGTTGCGACTTCAAGTCAGAACATGAGTTGGTGTTCTGATTTCAACAGTTACCGTCGCGACATGAATTGGTGTCGCGACTTCAAGTCAGAACATGAATTAATATCATTTCTTCTTTCCTTTATACATCATTCTTTTTTGTTCTTTTTTCTTCTGTTTTTGCTTGTAGTCTTCATTCCTCAATTGAACTTTCACCGCAAAACTTGTTTAGAAAATATAATAAAATATAATATATTTATTTATTATAATATTTAAAATATTTAAATTTATATATAAAAATACATGAATAATTTATATTCATCAGCTATGCCATTTGGCCTTCAGGGAAGTTCCTTTACCTCATGTATTCTATTTTTATCGCACTAAGGACATTGCTTAGTTTTAAGTGTGGGGTGGGGGAATTCCCGAATTTTTTTGAGGTTATGGATGATTGTACCATTAGGAATTTAATTTTAGCAATTTTTATTTTTGTCACTTGACTTTATTTTTATTTGTTTCTTGCTTTAATATATAAAAAAATGAAAAAAATTAGAAAATTAATGAAAAATTCCAAAAAGATTTTATTTTTAGTTTTAGTTAGTGGTACAATCATCCGCCCCGTGGTTTTTCTTATGGCCTCGGTTCTTTTCCATGGGTAGACCTTTGAACCGGGTAATTTTTATTTTTAGGAGTAGTTTAGTAGTAGTAGTTAGTAGAATATTTTAGAAAAATGGTAGAATGCTAGGTGCCTTTGGTTTGTTTGATACCAGCAAATTTAGACTTGAGCATTTGCTATTTGTGAATCCCTTTTTGGTTTTAAAATTGTGATGCATGCCTAGAAAAAATTGAATGACCTTCTTGAGGCGCTTAGGTTCAATTACTTGACTCTTTTGTGAACTATTGTGTCGTAGTGCTTAAATTTTAAAAATTGCACATTGTTTGCTTGAAACGAGAGCTGGAATGAAACCGTCTTTAGTGAACTATGTGCCATGTGTGATGTGAGTTATCCTTTCTTATGTCTCGTGCCGCATATTGATGTCTAGAACTTGCCCCGTGTGTGTTCAAAGCGAAATCCTAGGTTTGCTTTAGTCGGAGATGATACATACGTTTCTTTGATAAGGCCTTTTAGCCTTGATTAGCCTACCCTTTAATATTATCCTTCTTAAGCCCTTTTGAGCCTATTGACCTTTTTGTCGGCACCCACATTTCAAGCCTTACCCCTTTTGTTCTTAATTATCTTCCTTTGGAACACGTACTCCTTAGAGCACTTTAATTGAGATATTTGATTGTTTGTGGAGTTGTGGTTGGAGAATTGGGTAGCTTTTGAGTGGAACCAATGAAAGGAAAATATGGTGTATTTTGAACAAAAATACATTGGCAAGGTTGGGAAAAATTGAAAAAAAAGCGATGAAATTGAAAGAAAAAAATGAAAAAGAGAAAAATAAAGAAAACTAAAGAAAGAAAAATCTCAATCCTTGCTAGTGCAAAAAGTAAAGTTGCAAATTGCTTAAAGTTGAAAGGGAGTTTTTGAATGTATGTTTGGTCGGTTGCTTGGTTGGTTTTGAGAAGAATGGTGAAAATAAAAATTGAAAGTGATGTATTAAAGTGCTTAGGGAGGTAGTCACTATTTTATCCATATTTATCATAACCGTCCTTTAGCCTACATTACACCCCTTAAAGTCCTAGTTAATCCTGATTGGAGTAAGCTTACATTAGTGGAGTCCTACACTACGGGCAAGCCTATGGTACGTTGTGTGTGGCACGTGAACTTCTTTTTGAGAGCGAGTGAATTCTTCCTATATTATGTCCCTCATTTATTCTTGAAATATATTCTTAGTGTGATATTTGGGACGCTCTCTTGATTACTTTTGGTGAGGGCACATAGTTTGCGCGAGATAGGTGAAGTTATTGACTTCTTGGTTGAGTGAATAGGTGTGATTTTGTGAAAGCTTGGTTTCATTGAGTCGGTTTTTGAGATTGAGATGTCTTGAGTGGTTGTTCTAGTGTTTTTAAATTTTGGTGAATTTTTGGCATGTTGAGGGTCACATGGTATGTATATGCACTTGTCTAATGGTCGGTATCAACCATAATCATAGGTAGACCTGTTCTATTGAGTGTTGGGATCTAGTTGGAAAATTGGTTTTCGATGATTGCTAGAGGGGGAGCAAAGGTCTAAGTGTGGGGTGGTGATGTTTGGTAATATTTGCCTATTTTACCTTAATATCTTCTCACATTTTGGTACTTTATGCGCTCGTTACATGTGATAATTGTGTTTCTTATGCTCACTTATCGTATTTGTGATTTTAGGAATGGTGCGGATGAATTCGAGACAAGAACAATCAAATTGGAGTTAATGGACACATTGGAAGCTATGGTGAAAGCAAGGCTTCCAAGAAAGCCCTGAAGAGTTGGAAGCTATACTGGGAGCAAGGCTTCAGAGATAGCTTTGGAGTTGGGAGCTATAGTGGAAGCCACGCTTCCACGAAAGCTTTGAGGCTGACGAAGCACACGTTTTCCCAACTAGATTAGGCTTTGGTTTAGCTTATCCTAGCACTTCGTAAACACTATAAAACCTCATTATTTCATTATTTTAGGGGGAGGTCGAATTTAGAGATCAAGTTTTGGAGTTCTTACACATTGAACCAAGGGTTTAATTCCTTTACTTAATCTATTACAATCTTTCATATTTCTTCCATGAATTCTTGTGTTGTTATTATGAATATGCATAGCTAAACATATCGTTCTAGGGTTAGAGAAATTACATGAAGGTTGATGTTTGAAAGTTGAATTCTTCCTATTGATTTACCATTACAGATTGTTTATTCTTTCTGGAGCCTAATTGTTTGGTTATTGAGGCCTGATAATTGAACACTATCTATGGTTTACAAGTTGAACTCGAAAGAGGGAACTTGTAAATGCAAATAAGAAAGAATAGGGCTTGATTGTGAACCTGGGCATCAAGGAATCGATTTGCGGGTAGGATAGACATATACCTATTCGCCTTGCTTAGCTAAATACAGAGTTCATTAATGCATGCACGTGATTTAATTCCATAGAAATATAGGCGTTAGAGTAGCTTGCATAGACTCGTGAAGAATCGACAGGTTTTCACGAATATAATTAACCTGTTAGTTAGCAATCTAGGAAATCAAGAAGTAGAATCAACTGGAAAACTCAACTGGATTGTTTGTAGCTCTGACCCTGGACCATTTCTCCGTTATTGATAACAACCTAGAATTTGCTCTATTTCTTGACTTCAATTACTTGTTTTTAATTATTATTTTAGTTAATAAAAATCTCAACCATCATTGGAAAAAGATCACCGAATAGTTTTTAGGAAATTGTTTGCTAGAATATAGTCATTAACATTAGCCTTCGTGGGAACGATACTCGACTCACTACTTTATTACTTGTCGACTACGTATACTTGTGTGTGCGTTTGGGAGCAACAATAGTACAAAAAAAATTTAGAAAATTTTCAGTGAAAACATCGTGACAAAGTCGTGGAGTTTAAGAAAAAAATCCTGAAGTTCCAAGAAGGAAAAATTGGGAGTTAGGACTGAAATCCAGAATTTTTGAACGTCAAGTAAAAAGTTTTGGAGTTCAGTCCTAACACCATGATTTGTGTCCTAGAGTTCAAATTTTTTCGAATTCCATGATAAAATCCCGATGTTCAATTTTAAGTCGTAGACTTTGTCCTGGAGCTTGAACGATATTATTCGAAAGCTTCCGTATTTTTAAGTTGTACTATTCTTCAAAAACTTTCTAAAAAGTGACTATATGGCATATATTTTACAAACCAAACGGAAATGAAAAAAATACACTAAGTGTCATTGTAAGGATCTTAAAAACATCGCAACATTTTGTCATCTTACTAAACATAGAAACATTTTTAGAAATACTATCAAACATAGTATAACTAGGCAAAACCCTAATTTTCCTTCCCTCTCCCATTCCCCCTCTACACTCACCGGCGCCGCTCCAACTGGATCCATCCTCCTCCAGTGCAACTACAACACCTCTGTGTCTTCTGCAGCTGCCCCTCGCTGTCGTGTCAATCCCCAGCCCTCGATCTGGTCCTTTTTCTACATCCTTTGTACCGTCGGTGATGGCGTTGTTGTTCTCCTGCGCCGGCGCTGCATGTTAAGCACCGCTATGCGATGAATCTGAGACAAAACCATAGGGTTCTCCGATAATTTTGTCTCGACGGTGCTACAACTTTCTTTCTTTCTTTTTTTTTTTAGTTTTTTCAGTGGTACACGACAGATCTACGGTGGTGATGGTGTATGTTTGGTGTTTGTTGGCTGTAGGAATGTATTACATGTGTATTCTCATTGTATGTGCGGTGTATGCCCTATATATACCATGCTTATACAGTGGACATACAATAGATATGTAAAATATTTATTTGTATATGGTGTGTATGTCCGATGTTGGAACATGCATACATTGTACATACACTACAGTGCATGTACAAATATACAACAATTGTATGGGTTAATGCCTACTGTCCATACTATGAAAATACACAAAATATATAAAAAATAAAATCAAAAAAAAATTCAGCTGCCGAAGGCGGCTGTCATCAGGTGACAGTCATGGAGGGCGCGCCTGGGGGGTCGTATGATAGTTAAGTAAGGGAATCTAAGATTTTATATGTATTTGCTATGCATTAAAAAAATATTGCTATGTTTTGAAAATGGGATAGTAATGATATTTCTGTGTAAAAAAAAATGTTAGCTTGTATAGTTTTATAAATTGCCCTATGGAAATGGAAATCGGGCTCTCAATCCAAGCAAAATTTCACCACGCGTCCTCAAAATTGACTAGTGATGCCTTTATGTCCTCAGTTAAGATGGTTTTAGCAGAATGATATTTGTTTCATCCGTATGTAAAACTTCAAATTATCAATCGACAATTACTATTAAAGGGTAAGTGTTGTGTAGACACTCAATTTTGTCCCTCCATTTTTTTTGCAATTTGGCTATATTTAATTAAAAGGTATACTAATTATTTTTCAATTATTTTTATATTAGATAGCATACATTTACGTGCCTGACCCCTATTATTAATCCTCTATTTATATAATGCTTATTTAATTTTTAATATACTACGTATTTGTATCATTTAGGATATTTCTTAAACACATTTATCTAACTATTTGCGCTAACTTATACTATTATTTTGAAATTATTTATGTTCATCCGAGCTAAGTTATATTTGTTCATGATTATTCACTTATATTTTTTGTGTAGTTATAGCAATTTTTTCAATTAAATATTAACCATTTAAAGCACCATGAATCGACCAAAGTTGAAACCAACTCGAAAACACATCTCTCATATTCAAGGTATTTTTCATCCTAAGAGACAAAATCTTCCGATTGAACCTCATTTAAATTTCAAACGAAGTTTGTTCAAATATGGCAAATTTGTTCTTCCTTTTCGAAAAAATTCCAACATTTTCTCCAAGATCCCTTTATCCCGTTTCCTATAAATATGATATCCATTCCCATAGCAATTCTCCTACCAGTAAATTTCCTTCACGACATTCCATTGAAGCCAGCAATTCATGGGATCTTTTCTTTTATTAATTTTTCCTTTTGGTTTATTTACCAATTATGCATTTTCTATTCATCTAACTAGTATAGTACCCGCGCGATGCGCGGCTGATATAAATAGAAATTAATTATAGCAAATTTTATTTTTTAAAGCAGTATATATAAAAAAATGTGATATGATTTTGGTATTTATCATTGTCGTTTCTTAAATTGTTTTCCTCTTTGCGTGGAAACTCACCCCCTAAAAGATACAAAAGATAGAAAATCTAAAAACACAAAAGAATCTTATAATTTGAGTTGGAAATAATTTAGTGAATATATAGTTTGTGATGAAAACAACATGAATTGTATTAACACATAATATTTACATGAAAATAAATTCAAGGAGCAAAACGCCATAGTGCATACCGCAAACTACATAAATATAAGACAATTTTATAAAAGAATCTTATGGCATCCCCTCACATTTAGTTTTCAATCCAAAAGAAATATTAGATAATTTTATAAAAGAATTTTATACTAAGTTTAATCGCAAGGTAACTTTATCGGCATTTTGATTTCTTGAATGTTAAAAATTAAAAATATTTATGAACTGCTGAAATTCATTTTTAATTTAACATTTCGCTACTTTCCTATGTTTGCATTGCCGACATAAAAAGCATTGAAACACTAAGAATACTCATGGAGACATGACATAACTTATTTTATCACCCACATTAGACTGCAAAGGAGTAACATTTTTGTGCTTATTAGCAGTTGAATATGGTTTATTTCAACAATGATTCTCGAAGAATGTCCCAAGAAGTATGCGCTTCTTGTCGTAGCTGCAAGAACATCGTGGCAATTGTTTGTATTATTGAAAAAGCGAACTCACATCCAAAATCAATTAATAGTATGTCAAAGCTGTTAAAAAGAAAAAAGAAAGTGAACCGGAATTTTAATTAAAATACTGGTCAAACCACATTGGTAAATTACTAAAGCATCACGAATTAACAAACTACACAATTCACTAATTTCATACATTACCATTTATATTTGACAATTCAAATGTCAAATTTCATTAGAGCTCCATTGGCTGCTTTATTGTGGTTTTGTGAATCTATAATTGATTGAAGATATTGAAGCGATATTGATAGTCTTAAAGAAATTTTTACAACTAAAGCGTATTAAAATTAGTGATCAATGGATAAACCAAAAATCATAGCATATACACATTTTTTCAAAACTCATTGTAGAATTGCAAATCCAGCACACAATAAGTTGCACAAAATTCTCGTGCCGATCCCTCTCCCTCCCTAAAGAAATTAGACATATAAGAAAAGGAGATAGCACCATCAACTTGCTAACCTTAGTTCAAAAATCCAAACTTTGAAACTTTTAAGCATAAGTTAACTGTAACTCATCAATTGAATATGTTTAATCAAGAAGCTTGGTTTTGCAAGATTACGGAGTTGATAATTTTCAACACTCATAAGCAATATTATATTGAGAAGAGAAAATATAGGATGTAATAACTAATGAAGCAGCCTCACCCTATATAAATCTTTCTAGATCTCCATGTCAAATTTAACTGCAAGAATTTCTGACACCATAAATTTGTCCCATCATGTAATCTGGCAGGACATAACATAAAACTTTTACAATTTGAATAAGCTCTAGATTAAATAAAAAACTAAAAAATTATACTTTCCTTACCTTTCAAAAATGCACTGACATGCATAAAAAATTAACTGCAAAGCGAAGACCAAGATATTAGTCATTTATAAAGTAAGCGAATTAAGCTATTACTCTCTTGCTCATCAAGCCAAGATCGATGTACCATTTCATATTGAGATTTTAATTGGGTCAAATAGAAACCATAGGCAGATTAATTAAGCTTGTTATTCCTTTTTTCAAAAGATGTTTATCTTTCAATTCATATTTAAAAAGAATAAAAGAGAAGTATCCTTATTTAAGCTCAATAACACACTATCCTCGTATGCTTCAACATAATGTTGATTAGCTCTAGCCTTGCATTTCCGTTGTTTTCTCATTTTTTCCCCATTGTTATCTTCATTAGATAATCTAACAAATATATATATATATAGGATATTCTTTAGCACTTTCAAACTTCAGATTAACCATCTTAGATTCATCTCTAAGATTAGAAGATGGTATTAAGATCTCAGTACATACTTGGCCTTTTTTCTCTTGCAGTTTAAATATTTTACTTGAAGCATATTAATTAATGGGTAATGCACTCTACTCTCCAGTAGGATTGTAAACCTAATAAGTAAAATTCAATATAAAATGTTAACGTATTTAATATATACGTTATAGTTCTAGTTTATGCCCGTCATCTTCTTGCAAAAGAAAACTGCTTCACGGTAGATCATAATGTTATTGTTTTCGCGAGGGCTATACTGCGTATTTAATATCGACGTGCCTTGAGTTTCAATTTCGCTTCATATTCTTGTTTCTGACTTGCAAAAATTAAAGACATTATCAATAAATTTATTATAATAAAAAGAGGAGGAAAGTAATGATTCCAGTGCTAGCTCAAATGTGTTAGATAGTCTGCTTGCCATGTTTATCATTTTTGAATTATGACTTATTCTTCAACAACGATCTCAATAACTATATATTTCACCTTAATCATCTGCATCAAGCACACAACTTTCAATATTTCGACAATAAAAAAAATGCATCTATCGACATTTACACTTTTGTCTGTACATTAGTACAAAACAAATTGTCATACGTAATTAAATATTCATAACATAGCACATACTAAATAAGTGCACCTACTAATGCCTCTTGCTTCTTTCTTGAGAGTTCCCGGAAGCATAGTTGATATTGTGCTTCACTTCAAGCTCCATCTTTAACTTAGTATCCTCATATTTTGCAGCTAAAAAACTGAAGTGAATAACTATTGACTCATGTTGTTAGAAGCTCCATCGCTGTATGTCAATGTCACCTCAGTCATTTCATATTTATCTGGTAATGTCCATAAAATGTAGTCGACACAACCCCCTGCAAGTTACATTTATCTTGAAATAAACCCTTGAAATCTATCTCAGATAAGTTTTAAGTAGAACGTTAGGAGAGTTCTATATCTTTAAAGTAATCATCAAAGAATCCAAATCAACTCCCATTATTTAAAGAATAATTGTTTCGCATGACTTCAACAGCAAATAAACCTTGGGAGCAGCATTGGTTATGAATTCAAGTATCATCAGGTTCAATTTAATTCAACAAAAATCAAACTGCTATTAATTACTTGGTGTTTCATTTCATCAGAATAAATAGAATGAACAACACCTCCATAGCAAAAAAATAAAGCAGATTAAAATGAAAAAGCTCATAACTTGGGAGAGAAGCAAATGACCAAATAGCACATAATTTGGGATTGTAAAAGGAAAGATGAATCTGCAAGAAACAAATAGAAAAAAAGAAGAGAGAAATGATCTAATAACTGAACAGTTTCATGATGAAAGACAAAACAAATTCATGGTAATATGCATTATTAAGTGTTTAAACAATAAGAATAATCACCTGCAAAAATGTTCAAATTGTCAAACACATGAAAATAAATAAAATATGTGCATATTGTCAAAACATATACGAAAAATTATTACACTTCTAATGGCCTTGCTATTCCCATAAATTTGTTTGAATACATTGAATATGTAGAGCTTGTAGGTCTCAGAAACCAATATTCATATGTACTTCATTCCATGAACACATATGCATTTCCGACCCTTTTCTCCATTTTAATAATCAAAGGTTCCTTTAATATCTGTAATGATAGGATCAAGAAAAAAAATGTTTAACTGATGGCTATCATTAGAATAGAATAAAGTTGGAAAAGTTCATACTTTAAGGCAGAATACTCAAAATGGCATCCAACCTTGACATTATAGGGATTTGGTATCAAGGTTGAGTGCCATTTTGACAATTCTGCCTACTTTAATTATTTTACCTGAGTGAATGGATTGTTGTACAGATCATTTAGGGAGGATTAGGAATAACTCAAAGTAACATAATACTATTTGTGAAAGCTTTATCAAGTTTGAACAACACCTGCACCAATTAAACGCGGATCAATCAGTGATCATCTATAAGGCTTATCAATGAATTCTGAACTTCATAACATGTATGTTCTCTAATACTTCTAAGTTTTCTGCATCAAACTTATACACAAACTAACAAAAGTACCTTTCTGAAACATGTGCAGAATGCTCACATGTGCGATTGTACAAACTAAAGAAAAATTTACGCAATACAAAAGTTGTAAGCAATTATTGTATAAATTTAATTTTCCTTGGAATCTTGTGTTATTATAATTAATATTAGACAAATATATGTAGGGTTTTAGTCCCAGTTATATGTATGATTGTGATAATAAATGATCAATTCTTATAAAATAGGTAGTTGTGAAAACTTCCCAACAAAAGAAATAAAAAATCGAAGAGAAGAAAGAAACTTAAAAACCAACTCGAGTTAATGCCTGGATCAAGCGCTTGCGTCCCTGTAATTATTTTTGTTCTAGTACATATGAGGATGTAAATACCGCATCATATTTTTTATGGATACAGTTCTTGAGGTCCTTGGCATATATCCGTCACAATATATGCAAGCATGTCACATCATAATAGTCTGACCTACAGAACAATTATTAGAAACGAAACAATTAACAAAATAGTTCACAAATATGAAAAACTTAACGAATTAAAAAGTAGAATGGATCCACAAACAATAATGCTAACATATCCTTAAAGAATTGTTAATTCATGATCAGATAAATAGCCTGAAGTTTGCAAAGACCCAAAGTACCTTCCTCAATCACTGCGTAAATCACTGTAGTCATATATGGAAGATCTCTCATCTTTACTTCAAACTGACGCAAACGTTGAAGAACCTGCTACAATGTCTAGTAGTTGCTTGTTGGGGATATATATGAAATATAGATGAATAATACATATTTGATGGTAAACCATAACTGAAAAATGGAGAAGACATAATTCGTCTACCTAGAAGAGAAACCACCTCTCATTGGCGTAGGCATAGATGTGGTAACGTAGAGAACTGTTAAAATTCACTTAAGAGAATTTTTAAGAGGAAAAGATTTAGGAGGACTTCATCATGGAGCAAACTGCTTCATTTTGTAACTGAAATACTTTCCAGATTTTACAGTTTTGTATTACTATTTTTTTAAACCGAAAATTATGAAATTTAGAAAAAAAAAACTGTCAGGATAAGTTTTAAAACTGTCAACTTGTGTTCTCTATCGAGTCCAACTGCAAGTGTTAATCCCTATTTTTTGGGGAGTCAATTTAAATTTAAACTTTTTAAAATAATGTATAATAAATTTTGCTCAATAATTTGTTCAAAACTGATTTGCATCATCTAGATCCCCACAAAGTGGTTATCTTAATCATGGAGTCCTGCAGATTCAAAGTTACGAAGTGGGATGATATTTAAGTCAGTTTTATTATCTACTGCTTTTGAAATTATTTCCATTTTTTTTCCAAAAATTCTAATTGAAACTACTCTCTTAATTCAAATTTCAAATTAACTAAAATAACTATATCTAACTTAAAACTAACTAATTTACCTAAAATTTCCAAGTGGCTTCTTTTTACTTTGCCACTTGACTAATTATTAATGGCTACTACATGCCTTTTAATAATATATAGATTCCTTTTAATCTTAATTTCCTTGTTTGCTTTGATTCATTTATACTATACTGCATGCACCAACATCTTTCAATCTTTATGTCCATAATTTATTTATCCTTTCTATTAATCAATTAAACACCCGTTATTTTTCCTCTCCCATCAATATAGGATTTTACAAAGTTTCTTTCCTTTACAAATTTATGCAAGATTCCCATGAATCGTGCAGTTATTTTTTCCTACCATTCTTAACATCCCAATCCTTCACTATAAATTCAACTCATTTTTCATGTCATAGACACACAACTTAACATCCCAATCCTTCACTATAAATTCAACTCATTTTTCATGCCATAGACACATAATTTCTCCCTTCTTCCCCCTTATCAAGAGAGCTTGATCTCATTTTTCATATCACTCTCACTCTCTCAGAAAATACACTCTCCACTCTACATATTCTCGCTCTAGTCTACGCTTTCTCAATCTTTCTATCTGTGCTTGTGGATTTTGAGAAAACAAGTTTTTCTCTTGAAACAAACCTTATGTTCAAACATCTTCTGGATTGGTTTGTTCATGTGGTGTTTATAAAAGGTTCTTTACTTTAGTTTTATGTCCTGTGTTGCTTTTTCCCTATTTCAGTAACATTGCAAGATCCAGATTTAGCACTTGGACATTGGCATGACAATGTGTTTTACATGCTACCCATTTTAAGAAATAAAGTTTCTAACCTTGATCACTCTTGCTATCATAAGTCATAGTTATTTATTTACCTGTATGATAATCTTAATAGTATAGTTTGACTATTTTATTTGTCCAACCTTATTCGTTGTTTAGATATTTGAAATACTGTGATGTTTTTTTTTTCCTCTTTTGGTGCTACATGCTAATGTTATAAGCACAACAAAAAATGGCTATACATGGGCCATCTCTCACCCTTGTCTCTATTTATATGTGCTAAGAGGTTGTTATCAAAGACAGGTGTAAAATAGGTTGTTTGTATAAATTGAGAATACTGAAATAGTTAACAGGTCTGTTGAATTGTTAAATACATAGTTTTATGGAAAAATTTCATAACTAACCAAGTATCTTACATAGCCCTACTAGATAATAGACATATTAACATATATCAATGGCTAACCAAAATTGATGCTAAATAATAGGTACATGGATATCCTAACTTCTAAAAGATCTGCGTGAATATCTCCTAAATACTAGCGTCTATTGTGTTAACTATCAGCAGCCGAAAAATCTGCAAACTAATGGACGCGTGAAAATTCAGGACAGTATGCAAGGGATATGCATGCAATATCAACAAAACAGTTAAAAAAATAGTCAGGACTGTATGGAAATTCACTGTATATGCAAATATAAGGACTGTATGCAAGGTATATGCATGAAATATTCCAGAAATATAACCATACTATTTAAAGTAATTGACAATATGCTAGGTAAATATCAACAATATGCAAAAAATATAAAAGTAATATGTAAATTCAGAGACAGTATGCAAGGTATACATGCAAAAAATCAACATAAGTAGTTAAAAGGAAATAAACAAACCTGCCGTTTCTTTAGGCTAAAAAACCCTAACGGTTTAAATTATAAATGAATAATTAGAAGTTGAGGAAGATAAAAAGGGAAGTTTGATTTTATCTTAGATTTCGAAATTTAAAAAATTTGTTTTACTGCTTAAGTTTTGATATACCGAAAAAATAGGATAATTTTCATAATCAGTGAGTAGTAATTGAGAAGTGGTAAAACTAATAAATGCACAGTTAAAAAATTGCTCATTCCCATGATAATAGGCACGCTGATAGGGAGTTAAAGAGTTTCTAAAAGTGGCTATTAAATGATTATTAAATAAGTCTAAAAGTCTATTTACAATAATTTAGATAAAATGTATCTATTTTCGGATAAAGTCCCTCTCAAATGTCTATACAGTGTAAACATTCCTAGTTTTATGTCTAAAATGGCTGCAAGTTTATTATTTTAGCTTGAAGCGGTCAAAATTGAAACTGGCATTGAAAACGAAATAATTTTCGCAAATTTTGAACTCTGGAAAACTGTAACAGTAGATGTGAATCGACTTGCAATCTTGTTTCATCTTACTTAGTTTTATTTTATCTTGAAGGCTTAGTTTAAATTTAAAACTGACAACTTTATATGCTTGTTTGTAATTAAAATTTCTTTACTAAATATTGTTTGTTTGTTTGCACAACATGACCGTACTTTGTATGATGTTTAGTGGGCATAGAAATTGGGGCATAAAATTTACTTAGGGGTCTAGATACTTCAATGTAGTTGTTCCAATAGCCTCCGGGACTTTAAGTGGACCACTAGGAAAGCCTTTTAGAACGTAAAATATTAGTATAACGCTTAGATTAAATATTTAAAGAGGGTATGGTGGTTAAAAAGAATTAAGCCCCACAAATATGATGGAAATTATCCTAGCTATATATTTGATAGTAGACTCTGAAACTATCTTTTTTGAGAAAATCCGGGTTCTGATGCGAATAGGATAATAAAACCTAGGGTCTTTTATTAGTTAATTTACGCTAATTTTTCAATTTGTGGTTGTTTATGCAACATAAGTTTTATTCTAGACAGTTTCTGTAAACTATTTTAAACTGCCTATTTCAACGGGGAATTTACACTCCATGCCCACAAAAATAAATTATTTACGTGTTTGTGCCCAAAAAAAATTAGTTTACATGGAATACACATGCACCTCATTTTATTTACAAAAATGCCCATCTAGCATGTTTTATTTACACTATGTGCCCACCCTCCCAATTTTAACTGTATACCATTGCATTATATTGTATACCTTTTTAGTATACCAAATTAAGTATACTTCTTTTATGGATTTGAGAGTATAGTGTAACAAGTATACCATGAGAGTATACTGTATACTAGATAGGTATACAGAAGGATTTGACAGTATAGTGTAACAAGTATACCATGGGACTATACTGTATACTAGATAGGTATACAGAAGGATGGGTATACAGTGTAGATAAATTTGTGGGTAAAAATGAAATGGGTATGGAGATGTAAATAAGTAGGGTTTGATGGGCATTTTTGTAAATCCCCCTATTTCAACTGCCGTATTTTGTTTCACTCTAAACTTTGCATAATTGTTCCACAATCTTAGACTTATTTATATTTTGTTTCTTTTAGTTAAACGTGCATATTTAAACCCAATTGTAAAAATCGGTCGGGAACCACACTTAGTGGAACTTAGGAGGTACCTAACCCCTTCCTTCTATGTTATTTCGAACACTTACCTAAATCTCATATTAGTAGACCAACCCGGAGTTATCTTTTAAAATAGTTAGAAATGCTTTTAGGTGACCTAATAGGCCTAGAAAATTTATTAGGTGGCGACTCCAAAACCAACTCCAAACGAGTTACCCAAGTCGGAAACCACTTTCGAGCGTGCGCTCTGAGAAAAAAAGTTGGATGCGACAGGATGACGACTCCGCTGGGGATTTTATGTTCTTACCATTACGTTTTTTATAATTGGGTTTAATTTATTATTTTTATTATTATTATTACGGGACTAATGCTTTTTCTTTATTTTTTTTCTTATAGTTATTTTGTTTTGGATAATCTTTAATTGTTATTTATATTTTTGTTTAATTATATACACTTTATAATTGTCATTCCGTGCATGTATTCTTTCATTTTTGGAAAATTCACACTTTTACACACAAAGAACGATTACGTGAAACTCATGGTCGTTCCACTACCAAAATACCATTTAGAAAAGCCGTGCAAAATATAGCCAACTAGTGGGGCTGTTGACGATTTGTGCACTTTCCACTTCCAAATTGTTCGTTTGGAAGAACCTTGTTTGTTCAAGCCAACTCTTAGTAGGGATTGTGTTTAAGAACCATGCATCATGTCATATTTAAGAAAAAGCCTGACTTTGACTCGTGTCTAAGTCTATTAGTTCATCATGTTTAAATGAACTAAACGGGGTTTCGACCCTAAGGAACATTTAAATGTGTTATATGTACATTTATTTAAAATTGAACGTGTGTAGACCATTTGTTCTTGAAAAGGGGGATCATCTAATCATTTATTTTGGTTGCAGGTTGTCACAAGTCACGAAGACTTGGAAGATTAATTTCATTTTTCTACTTTTAAGTAACAAAATCAATTATTTATTTAAAAAAAAAATATTATTTCTACTTTAATGTAACAAAATCAATTTTTTAATAAAATTATTTTTCGTTCATTTTGGGTTAATAGAATAAATGGGATGACACATGATACATGTTCAATTTTAAATACCATACTCAAACTTAGGAAGACTTAACATCCTTGGCATGTTAAGTCTATTTGTCAACTTCGTCCAAAAGCGTCATCAAATGACATCCATCATGCATATTACGTGTGGTGCTCTCATTAGGCCTACCTCCGGCACAAAAGAGATCCCTTGTATTACATGACGTAATATATTTTGCATTTGACAATGATTATCTCGGCACTTACTTATTGTTTTCATTTATTAGTCTTACACCCACTCCTGAGGTTGACTTGTGCATTCTGGCCGAGCATCAACACCGGATGAGAGCAAAAGGCTCAATTACAACTCCTCATCTGTCGCAAAATAGAAGAAGAGGAAGACGAAACATTATGCCTGAGTTGAATAACGATGCTCTTAGTGACGATAATACTGGGACTAGTGGGGCACCCCACAAGCATGTCGTGGTTGGGCATGACGAACATGTTGCTACTTTAGAGCAAAGAATAATTGAACTAGAAGAGAAATTAACAATGACAAGTGTACCCGTTATTAACTCAACCCATTCAGGAGAACTGGTCGATCCAAGTGGGTCAACCCGCCCTCACGAAAAAGACCCTATACACCCAACAGATCCATTCGCTATCCACTAAACAACACCACCGGTCACATACCAAACAGCTTTGCCAGCTACTTACCAAACAACACCACCTGCTATCTACCAAATCGCACCAACCGCCACATACCAAACACTGCCTCCCTATCAAGCACCACCAACTACTTATCAAGCACCACTCCCTGCACATCCTACTTACTTAAACGCAAACTTACCTCACACTAATATTATAAATCTGCGGCCTTACAATCCCATGTTTACTGCTGAAACCAAATAACTCACTTCGCCAGTCAAAGACCATGTAACTATGAATGGGCGGAGGATGAAGCTAATGATGATGGGACAAAAGAGAAAGTCCGCAAGCTGGAGGAAGCTTTTAAGAAGTTCGAGTTGGGCAAAACCACTAAAGGTTTAGCCTACGAAGACTTGTGCATCTATCCAAATTTGAAATTGCCAGACGGATACAAGATACCAAGTTCGACTTGTTTAATGGCACTGGCGACCCTATTGCACATCTGAGAACATATTGTGACAAGTTTATTGAAGCAGGGGAAGATTAGAAAATACGATTAAAGTTTTTCAGTCGAAGCTTGACTGGAGAGGCTTTAAGTTGGTTTTCTAAGTAGAAACCAGGCACATGGCTCCGTTGGGAAGATATGGCAGCAGACTTTGTAGAAAGATTTAGGTATAACACTGAGATGGTACCAGATTGTTTCTACTTGGAAAAATTGAAAAAGAAACCCACAGAGACGTTTAGAGAATATGCTACTAGGTGGAGAGCAGAAGCTGCCAAAGTACAACCCTCTATGGATGAGAAAGAAATAGTGAACATATTCATCCGCATTCAAGAAGACGTCTACTGTGATAAGCTGCAGCATCTGAAAAATTAAAAGTTTGCCGATGTAGTATTGATGGGAGATGACGTAAAAGAAGGACTGAAAAGTGGAAAGATTATCAGCCTAGCTGCACTACAAGCTACTAACAAAGCTCTCCAGTATGGAAATGTGAGTCTCTCCAAAAAGAAGAAAGACGAAGTCTCTTTCGTTGCAATCATTCAAGACCCTGCTTTCAACCACTATTACCAACCACTGCTACCATTCTATCCCTACCCTCACAGCCACCTGAATATACCGTTTACAACACTCAGCCCACTCGGCCTATATTCCACACCCCAGCGCCAAGCCGTTCGCACAGCAAAACCCTCAACCCAACTACCAAAATACACCACCATACCTTCCTAGGCCTCACCCTAATGTAAACCAGAGACCCACTATACTCCACTAGCTGAATCCCACATCCAATTGTTCGAGAGATTGAAAGTTGCCGGGCTTATTGTCCCGATACCTCAAAAGATGCCAGACAACCCTTCACTTTACTTTGATTATAGTAAAAGGGCATGAGACAGAGAAATGTTTTGCATTGAGAGATAAGGCACAGGATGTAATCGATGAAAAGGTTATTCATCTGAAGGCACCACATGTGTGCAATAACCCACTGCCTAATCATGGAGAAGAGAAGGTGAATATGAGCGAATTTGGTAGAGAATGCAGTCTGGAAGGTACGATTATGCAAGCAAAGAAGGCAGAAACAGTGTTTGATGTAAAGGTTTACTACGAAGACAAAATATGGCATGGAAAAATATGTTGCAAAGAATATGGAAGGTTATCGTCCACTACAGCAGTCTATTCCCACTCTAAGGTAGACAAGCGTCTTTTCAGGTTACATGACAACTCTCGAGGCAGGAGAACCAGTAGAAAATGCATATGAAGCAAAAGATGAGCCGATCGGTTTGAAAGATCTATTCATGGAGAAATGTGAAGCAGTTCCAAAAAAGCACGCTAAGGCCCTGAATGTTCAGAAAGCTGAATTGGAGTTGTGCCAAACAACTGAACCTGCAAGACATCCCGAGCATGCCGAGAACCTTAGTGGAGTTGGGGCATTAGTTTTTTTTTAATAAAACACGAATCCGAGTCGTTAGCTTTTGTTTTCTTTGTTTTTCAACTTTGTTGCATCATTGTTTACTTTTGAAGACTATTTCTCAAGTCCAATAATAAAAGCGTTTCCAATTTTTATTTTAAGTATGCATCATTCACTTTCTGCAAAATTATTTTAATTCCATTGAATTTGCGACTCTGATGAGAGAGCAGTCCAAAACGATGAGTACAAGCCAGGCTATGATGATTCGACAAAGGACATTTAAGAAACTTCATGGTTGATTGCAGAAATCTTATAGCAGACAATTGAGGCAAGAGCATCAAGAAGATATTGAGGAAGATGACTTACAATTCGAGGCAAAACAATAGAAATACATATGAAAAACAGAATTAGACAATCCCAAATGGATCAAAAGCCGACTCAAGCAAGTGACACTTATTGAAAACAAAGTATGAATGCAATAAGAAATAGGATGACAAAGGCAGTTAGCAAATGATAGTTGGCCCGGAAGTGGAATTCTCCAAATTGAGATAAAGCAAGATCCTTGTGTCATGTGCACAATATTGATAAGCGAAACATTAATATCGACACAGATGTATCGAGAAGTACAACCAAAATTCTTTTACTCATATGCAATCAAGAGATACTACAAATCAAAATCGACATCAGCAACATTCATATTATGGAATTTGAACTACGTAGCGACGTGATTCCCAAGAGGAGATACGTAGGCAGCCTACTTAAGGTACGGTCACATCATGAGAAAATCTTATTAGACGCTGAGGCAGAATTTTGAGGAACCACAAAAATTCAAGGAAAACACAAGCAACACACTAGGGTAGAAATTTTGAGGTTCCCTCAAAAATTCAAAATGGATGATCTTTGAGCAACAAATGGATACATAAGAGATTATGTCCAAACCACACATTGCAGTCTATGATTCAATAGAACAGATTTGCATTATTCTTTAAATATTATTTTTCTCAAAACGCATGCATATCCCATTTCCTTATCCCTTTTTGCTCACAGCTCAACTAAGGTTCGATGCTCGAAAAGGACGAAATTACAATAAGACAATTATTCAAAATGCTGCAGCAGAGTACAGAATAACAAATGCGCAAATCAACCACCCCTCAAAACTCACCAATTTTCTTTAAATGCAGGTTTACACAGGTACCGAATATACCTAACAACTCTTGCAAAGCAAAATTTGTCATATTATTAGAGTATATGATCCGCATTTGTGGATACAACACATAGGGTCCGCGTTTGTGGACATGACATGAATTGAAGAAGCATAGAATCCGCATCGGTGGATATATAGGGTCCGCTTTGTGGACATGACATCAATGATAGAAGCATAGAATCTGCCTTTGTGGATATATAAGGTCTGCATTTATGGACAATTCAGCAATTGAAGGTATAGAGTCCACGTCTGTGGACAGGACAACAATGACAGAAGAGTAGGGTCTGCGTTTGTGGGCATTGTTCAATAATTTGAAGTAGAGTAGGGTCTGCATTTATGGGCATAGTTCAGCAATTTGATTCAGAGTAGGGTCTGTGTTTGTGGTCTTAGTTAAGCAATTTGAAGTATAGTAGGGTCCGTATTTGTGGACGTAGTTCAGCAATTCGAAGCAGTAAGGCCGCGTTTGTGGATAGACCAACTATTGATCAAGCATACAATCCGCGATTGTGGATGATAGGGTCCGCGTTTGTGGGCAATTCAAATATTGAACGAACTTAGGATCCACGTCTGTGGATACAATTCAACATTGAAGCATCATAGGGTCCGCGTTTGTGGATGTAGTATTGAAAAGCATATGGTTCGCGTTTGTGGATATAGAAACAGAAGGTCCATTTGTGGACAAGCAAGACGATGATGAAAAGTATAGGGTCCGAGTTTGTGGGCATAGCGTTAAAAATACATATGAGCTGTGTCATTGGACGGAAAGTATGGAGTTCGCATTTATGGATGAGATATCAATGAAACAAGCATAAAGTTTGCATTTGTGGGTATAGTATTGAAGAGGCATATGATTCGCATCTATGGATGATAATAATGTAAAGCTTACTGTCTGTATTATACGGACAAGACAGCATTGAGCAAGTAATTCAGATACTCCAAGATGAAAAGATAACTGTAGCCCGCTTTAGTGGAGATACACAAAGTGGAAAGCAAGACAATCGAAATGCAGGTTTTGATACCTCTGAAACGATGAAACAATACCTCCCAGTGAGGAAATATCTTTGAATACAAGCACCGCTACAACTCACATGACAGACAAACATGTATTTTTCAACTTGACGGTCGACGTGACATATCCATCACGAGATTCATAAGAGAGGCGACAGAGAGAGATGCATAGACAATATTGAGGAGAGATCGCGTCCTTCCCATTTTTACCATAAGTTTCTATTCCTATTGCTAACATCGTGCCCAAAACCTTTACTCGTGTGTCATAAACCCTTTTACACAAGCTATATGCCATTCTGTTTGTCGTGATAAAATTGGCTACTCTGTCAACTATCTTTGCCCGAATACTCTTTCATCATCCCCGGGCAAAGAGGGGCAACTGTTGACACCCAATTTTGTCCCTCCATTTTTTTTTTTTTTTTGCAATTAGGCTATATTTAATTAAAAGGTATAATAGTAATTTTTCAATAACATTTGTATTTGATAGCATATTACGTGCGTGACACCTATTATTAATCCTCTATTTATATAATACTTATTTAATTATGACTATGACTATACTACGTATTTGCATCATTTAGGATATTTCTTAAACACATTTACCTAACTATTTGCGCTAACTTATACTATTATTTGGAAGTTATTTATATTCATCCGAGCTAAGTTATATTTTTCCATGATTATTGACTTATTTTTTTGTGTAGTTATAGCAATTTTTTCAATTAAATATTAACCATTTAAAGTACCATGAATCGATCAAAGTTGAAACCACTCAACAACACATCTGTCATATTCAAGATATTTTTCATCCTAAGACAAAATCTTCAGGTTGAACCTCATTTGAATTTCAAACAAAGTTTGTTCAAATATGGCAAATTAGTTCTTTTTCAGAAAAATCCCAACATTTTCTTTAAGATCCCTTTATCCCCTTCCCCATAAATATGATTTTCATTCCCATAGCAATTCTCCTTTCAGTAAATTTCCTTCACGACATTCCATTGAAGCTAACAATTCATGGGATCTTTTCTTTTATTTATTTTTCCTTTTGGGTTATTTACCAATTGAGCATTTTCTATTCATCTAATTCCTTTTAATCTTATCTTCCTTGTTTGCTTTGATTCATTGTTACTATACTGCTTGCACCAACGTCTCTCAATCTTTATGTCCATAATTTATTCGTGCTTTCTGTTAATCAATTAAACACCCGTTAGTTTTTCTCTCCCATCATTATAGGATTTTACAAAGTTTCTTTCCTTTACAAATTTATGCAAGATTCTCATGAATCGTACAGTTAATTTTTCCTACCATTCTTAACATCCCAATCCTTCTTTATAAATTCAACTCATTTTTCATGCCATAGACACATAATTTCTCCCTCCTTCTCCCTTATCAAGAGACCTTGATCTCATTTTTCATATCACTCTCACTCTCTCAGAAAATACACTCTCCACTCTACATATTCTCGCTCTAGTCTACGCTTTCTCAATCTTTCTATCTGTGCTTGTGGATTTTGAGAAAACAAGTTTTTCTCTTGAAACAAACCTTATGTTCAAACATCTTCTGGATTGGTTTGTTCATGTGGTATTCTGTTGAGAATCACAATAATTGTACAGATCTTTGTAAATAGTCATAATTATTGACTTAGTTAGTTGGAGCAGTTAGAGTCTCTAGTTAGTTAGAAGTTAGCTTAGTGGTCAAGTAATCCTAGTCAGCTAGTATAGTTCTATAAATAGTAGCTATTGTAATTAGAATAGTTAGAGTTGTCCATTTTAATACATAGCAGATATTTTCCAACTCTCTTTCTCTCTCTAAGTTTCTCTCTCTATAACTGCTTACTCAGTCTTAGCTGATGGTGGAGATGGGTTTCAATATGGTATCAGAGCCACCGGAACATTGAATCGGAGTTCATCCCGATCACTGGAAAATTGCTCTCTAGCTCATTTTCCCCAATTTTACTTCAATTTCTCTCTATCTTAGCTTTCTTATTCAAAATTAATGGAAAATACTAACACTGGGTTCACCGGAAATGGAGTTAACACCACTTGGAATGGCGGAGCAAGCAGCAGCAGATCCAGCATTGTCATCGATCATAATCACCCGCTATACCTTCAACCCTCCGATACTCCAGGTAGCTCTCTGATTTCAATTCAACTATCTGGACTTGAGAATTATGCATTGTGGAGTCGATCTATGCGAATAGGGTTATTAGATAAAAGTAAGCTAGGGTTTGTTAATGGCACCTGTGTAAAAGAAAATTTTGAATCTGATCTTCATGATCTCTGGGAGAAATGTAATGCGATAGTCCTTTCATGGATTATGAGCACAGTGAGCAAGGAACTGCTTAGTTGCATTGTGTATGCAACTAGTGCTTGTAAAGTTTGGACTGACCTGAAGGATCGCTTTGATAAAGTGGATGGTTCTAGAGTGTTTTTTCTGCACAAAGAAATAGCAACACTAGTCCAAGGGACATGTACAGTTTCGACTTATTTTTCAAAAATGAAAGAGCTTTGGGATGAGTTTGATGCACTCATGTCATGCCCTGGTTGCAATTGCCCTGAATCAAAGAAGTATTTGGAGCATTTCTAATATCAACGAATGTTGCAATTCCTAATGGGCCTGAACGAATCATATGCTCAGTGTAGGAGTCAGATCTTAATGATGAACCCCACCCCTAATGTAAACAAAGCATACTATATGATCATATTTGAGGAAAACCAGCGCACCTTAGGAAAGGTAGCACTTGGATCAAAACCAATAGAGGGCACAACCTTGTATACTGCAAGTGGTTATGGTCAGAATTGTGGGAATTCTCATCAAAACAACTATTACAACCAAAGAAGAGTCAATTACAGGAGAGGTGGTTCAAACTCTAGGGGGCATTCAAATGGTAGAGGTAGTCATTCTGATAGAGGCAACAATAGAGGAAGAAAGAGAAATTTATACTGTGATCATTGCAACTGGAAGGGCTATACCAGAGACACTTGTTACAAACTTCATGGTTACCCAGATGAGACAGAGAAGGACAATTCACAAGGTTTAAATTTTGGAACTTACCATACAGCCAATGTGGCAGCACAAGAGCTGAAACCAATGCAGCACCAAATGCCTAGCTATGAGACTTCTTCAGCAGGTAGTCGTGGACATAGGCAACAGCAAGTCCAGCCACAACAAAACAACCCCTCTGGAGGAATGTTTACACAAGAACAATATGAGCAGATCCTGAGAATGCTTGGCAAAGGGAAAGATCTTGATTATGGACATGATATGACATGTATAATTCAAACTCACAATGCTAGTACTAAGCACAACAGTGGCACATGGATAGTTGATTCAGGAGCAACTAATCATATGGTACATGATAAATCTTTGCTGGATAATATTAACAACCTAGCACAACATAAGACAAGAAAAGTTTTTATGCCTGATGGCCAGGCTTTGAAGATTGAATGTACAGGGTCTTGCAAGTTGGGTAATGGTGAGAACATTGCCAATGTTCTATATATTCCTGGATTTAAACATGATCTGTTTTCTGTAGCCAAATTGACCAAGGATTTGCACTGTTGTATCACCTTCTATCCTGACTTCTTCATAATGCAGGACCTTCACAATGGGAAGGTGAAGGGGATTGGTAAAGAATCCCAAGGCTTATATCATCTACAGCTTGCAGCAGAACATCAAGAAAATACAAAAAAGAGAACCACTGTTCTGTCAGCAGAGTTGACTAAAGAAGCAGAGGACTAGGATGTATGGCATAGAAGACTGGGACATCCTCCAGAAAAGGTACTTAGGATGATACCAAGTATGCAGTTTAGACAAGGTACTAGTACAATAAAGGATTGCCTAATATGTCCTATGGCTAGACAGGGAAGATCACCATTTCCCCAAAGTGTACATAGGTCAAGTAAGAATTTTCAGTTGATACGTGCTGATGTATGGGGTCCATACAAGGTAGTGACACATGATGATTGCAGTAGAATGACCTGGGTATACTTGCTGAAGCATAAAAGTGATGTCATTGTAGGCTTAAAACAGTTCTTCATGCTAATACAAACTCAATTTGATACAAAAGTCCAGGTTTTTCGAAGTGACAATGGCACTGAATTTTTTAATACAGCTTGCAATGAACTGTTTAATACTCTTGGTATTGTCCATCAGAGCTCTTGTATATATACTCCACAGCATAATGGAGTAGTTGAGAGAAAGCATAAACATATCCTAGAAGTTGCTAGGGGAATAAGGTTGCAAGCACATCTGCCTCTCAGATTTTGGGGAGAATGTATTCAAGCAGCAGTATATGTGATTAACCGACTGCCTTTGTCAGTTCTACAAGATAGATAATCTTTTGAAGTGGTGTTTGGTAAAGCACCAGCCCTGTATCATTTAAGAACCATAGGATGTCTGGTTTTTGCAAGCAAGATTCCAGGTGGAGATAAACTGGCATCAAAATCCATAGGAGCAGTGCTGATGGGTTATTCATCCACTCAGTAGGGGTATTTGTTGTATAACCTGCTCACACACACCTTCTTTGTCAGCAGAGATGTTAAATTCTGAGAACAAGTCTTTCCTTTCAAGCTGTTGAAGGAAGGAAAGCTGAGAGTGTTCCCCAATGGAGTCCTTGCACCTGTTATTGACACACCAGATCTACTTGTGGAAGATCACACAGTGATGCCTGTTGCACCACCTGAGATAGAACACATAGAGTCCCCACAGCTATTGCCATATGTTTCAGTGCCTGAGCAAGAACAACATACCCCAGCAGCACCACCTCTGCAGGAAACAGACAATGGCACACACAATAATGATGATGATATACACCATATTGACTCAACTGCACCCAGTAGAAAGTCCTCCAAAGTCAGCAAAACACCAGTGTGGATGAGGGACTATGTGGGTCCCACAAAGCCCACAGAGGCTCAAGTAGGTTGTGCAACACATGCTCAATATCCAATGCAACATTATTTGTCTCAAGAGGGAGTTGCACCTAGTTATCAAGCCTACTTGGCCAAGATAACCGATGTTAGAGAGCCACACTCCTATGAAGAAGCTGCTAGGGACCCCAAGTGGATAGCAGCTATGCAGTTGGAGCTCAATGCCTTGAAAGACAACCAGACCTGGTCTGTGGTACCATTGCCAAGAGGAAAGACACCAATTGGTTGCAAATAGGTGTTCAAGATCAAATATAAAGCGAATGGTGACGTAGAGAGGTATAAGGCCAGGCTAGTGGCCAAGGGATACAGTCAAAAGGAAGGCCTGGATTATCAGGAAACCTTTTCTCCTGTATTGAAGATGGTGACAGTGCGAGTAGTACTGACACTAGCTGCTGCCTATAAATGGCCTTTGCACCAAATGGATGTCTACAATGCATTCTTGCAAGGTGATTTAGAAGAAGAGGTATATATGCAGCTACCACAGGGATTTTCCAGCCAGGGGGAGACAGGAGTATGCAGGCTGCATAAATCCCTGTATGGCCTAAAACAGGCCTCTAGACAGTGGAATTTGAAGTTGACTACAGCTTTAAGAAGATCAGGCTTCAAACAGAGTTATTTTGACTACTCTTTGTTCACTAAATAGAAGGGACACAACAAGGTGATTATCTTGGTATATGTGGATGATTTACTGATAACAGGGAATGATCAAAGTCTTATAGAAGAAGCAAAGCAAACCCTACAACATCACTTCAAAATAAAGGATCTTGGTGAGATGAAATATTTCCTTGGCATTGAGATAGCAAGGTCAAAGAAGGGGATCCTAATGAATCAAAGAAAGTTCACACTAGAGTTAATCACTGAGTTGGAATTATCAGGTTCAAAACCTGCCATTACACCCATGGAGTGCAATCATAGACTGACATCTATAGAGTATGATGAGTATGTGGGATGCAAAGGAGATAGAAAACTGAGAGAACCAGGTATCTATCAAAAATTGATTGGAAAGCTTTTGTATTTGACCATGACAAGACCAGACATCTCTTATGCAGTGCATGTGTTGAGTCAGTTCATGCATTGCCCAAAGAAGTCACACATGGATGCAGCATTGAGAGTGGTCAGATACTTGAAACAAGCACCAGGACTAGGAATCCTATTAAGTACAGAACACAAGCCAATCCTCACTGCATATTGTGATGTAGATTGGGCCTCCTGTCTAGTCACCAGAAGGTCAACAACAGGTTATGTGATGAAGTTTGGAAATTCCTTAATATCGTTGAAGTCAAAAAAGCAGTCTACTGTCTCAAGAAGCTCTGCAGAAGCAGAGTACAGAAGTATGGCATCCGGGGTATCAGAAGTTCTATGGTTGGTTGGACTATGCAAGGAACTGGGAGCTGAAGTTCATCTACCTGTTGAGTTGATGAGTGACAGTAAATCAGCCATTCAAATAGCGGCCAACCCAATCTTCCATGAGAGAACAAAGCATATAAAAATCGTTTTGCATTTCATTAGGGAGAGAATACAACAAGGCATCATCAAGACAAAGTATGTGGGCACAAAGGAGCAAGAAGCAGACTTGTTTACTAAAGCACTTGGAAGAGCTCAACATGACTATCTCTTGTACAAGCTAGGAGTGCTGAACTTGTTTGCACCCTCTAGCTTGAGGGGGAGTGTTGAGAATCACAATAATTGTACAGATCTTTGTGAATAGTCATAATTATTGACTTAGTTAGTTGGAGCAGTTAGAGTCTCTAGTTAGTTAGAAGTTAGCTTAGTAGTCAAGTAATCCTAGTCAGCTAGTATAGTTCTATAAATAGTAGCTATTGTAATTAGAATAGTTAGAGTTGTCCATTTTAATACATAGCAGATATTTTCCAACTCTCTTTCTCTCTCTAATTTTCTCTCTATATAACTGCCTACTCAGTCTTAGCTGATGGTGGAGATGGGTTTCAATATATTTATAAAATGTTCTTTACTTTAATTTTATGTCCTGTGTTGCTTTTTCCCTACTTCGCTAACATTTTTAGATTTAGCACTTGGACGTTGGCATGGCAATGTGTTTTACATGCTGCCCGTTTTAAGAAATAAAGTTTCTAACCTTGATCACTCATGCTATCATAAGTCATAGCTATTTATTTACCTATATGATAATCTTAATAGTATAGTTTGACTATTCGTTGTTTAGATATTTGAAATACTGTGATGTTTTTTTTCTCGTTTGGTGCTACATGCTAACGTTATAAACGCAACAAAAAATGGTACAGTGGCCATCTCTCATGCTTCTCTCTATTTATATGTGCTAAGAGATTGATATCGAAAGACGGGTGTAAAATAGGTAGTTCGTGTAAATTGAGAATACTGAAGTAGTTAACAGGTCTGTTGAATTATTAAATTCATGATTTTGTGTCTAAATGGCTGCAATATTATTATTTTATCTTGAAGCGGTCAAAATTGAAACTGACATTGAAAACTAAATTATTTTCACAAATTTTAAATTTTGGAAAACTTTAACAATAGACGTGAATCGACTCGCAATCTTGTTTCATCTTGCTTAGTTTTATTTTATCTCGGCGGCTCACTTTAAATTTAAAACTGACAACTTTGTTTGCTTGTTTGTAATTAAAAATGTCTTTACTAAATATTGTTTGTTTGTTTGCACAATATGACCGTACTTTGTGTGACTTTTAATGTGTGTAGAAATTGGGGCATAAAATATACTTAGGGGTCTAGATACTTCAATGTAGTTGTCCCAATAGCCTCCAGGACTTTAAGTGGGGCGCTAGCAAAGCTTTTTAGAACGTAAAATATTAGTATAAGACTTGGATTAAATATTTAAAGAGGGTATGCGGGTTAAAGGGAATTAAGCCCCACATATATGATGGAAATTACCCTATCAAATATTTGATAGTGGATTCTGAAACTATCTTCTCCGACAAAATCCTGGTTCTGATCCAAATAGGATAATAAAACCTAGGGTCTTTTATTAGTTAATTTACGTTAATTTTGCAATTCGTGGTTGTTTATGCAACATCAATTTTATTCTGGACTGTTTCTACAAACTATTTTAAACTGCCTATTTCAACATTTTTTTTATGTCCTGGTCTTGATTTGGTGAGATATTTTTTATGGTCATTAAAGTATAAGCACTTTTTTAACACTTTTAATAGTATTTCCACTTTTACCTTTTAAACATTTATTCTACCACCATTTCACATTCACACTTTCTCTTTCTACAGATCCACTTTCTCTCTCTATACATCAAACCCTAACCTCACCACAACCTCCACCACTAACTGATATGTGCTGAATTACTTAGCTGAATTGGGGGGGGGGGGATTTACTTAGCTGATTAGTTGTGTCATTAGCTGAAGTTTAAAAAACAGTTATGAGTAGTCCTTAATGAATTAGTACTAAACGTCGTCGTTTGAAGATTGTAACAAAAGGGTGAGACGACACCATTTCAATAAGTGACGCAGCAGTATAAAACAAGAGCCCTACGACGTCGTTTGGCCACGTCAGTCGAGTTAGTTAGGGGAATCTTTTCTGTTATGCTGACTGGGCAGGGTAGTTACTCTAATTTTAGGGTTAAATTGGGGGAAATCAATTGTGTAATTCATTAAGATATTTTGTTAATGAAAAGGTGTGGAAACCATTCCTCTCTTTCTCTCAATCACGCTCATCTTCTCAGCTTTGTCAATTTCTGTTCAGGAACTGATTGTTCCTTAGGATTTTGATTCTATTTTCCCCAATTATCTTAGCTCACATTTCTAGCTGTATCATTTGGTATCAGAGCCGGTCGCTCCTTGGCGGTAATAATGGCGGATAGTACACGATATTCTGAACTCAGGCGTGAAGTGGATGGGTTAAAGGGTTCTTTCGATGATTTCAAATCAACCATGGAAAGGGTTCTTGAAGATGAACAAAGGTCTATAGAAGAGAAACAAGTTCAAACAATGGAGGAAATGAAGAAGTTATTAGCTACCTTCTTATCAGGAGGTGGTGTAGAAATTCCAGCTGCAAGTGAGAATGGAGAAATGTAGGTTAAAGAAGTACCAGGTCGAGATGAATTCTTAATAACTGAAAAGAGTCATCAAGTTGAATTTCCCAGATTTGATTGAACTAGGCTTAAAGATTGGGTGTATAGAAGTGAACAGTATTTTGATGTTGTGGGAACTCCAGACAGATCCAAGGTGAAGCTGGCTTCCTTGCATTTGGAGGGCAAGGCTCTTCAATGGCACCAAGTATTCATGAAGGGAAGAATAACCAGAGAGTGGCCTGGGATGAGTACATAAGTGCTTTGTTTTCTAGGTTTAGTACTACATTGTATGATGATCCTATGGGTGACATTAAAGAATTGAAATAAGTTGGAACTGTGAAGGAATATGTAGATGAATTTGATGAACTATTAACTAGGGTAGAATTGGCAGAAGAATATGTGATTAGTTGCTTTATAAGGGGGCTGAAACGTAATATAGGTCTCCCAGTTAAGATGCATAACCCAAAGACCTTGCAGGATGCTATCAGTTTAGCCAAAATCCAAGAAAGAACCAATGCCTTAAACAAGCAGCCTTCAGTAGGGCATTCAACCAACTTTTCAACCAATTTTTCCAACTCAAGACAAGGCTCTAACCAGAAACCATTTACATCATACAATTCTCAAACAACCAGACAACCACTTAGAAACACCAGACTACTCTCACCTGCTGAGTTAGAGGAGAAAAGGAGCAAGAACTTATGTTTTTACTGTGATGAAAAGTATGCTCCAGGGCACAGCTGTGCAAAGAAGAGGCAGTTGTTCTGTATGGAAGTAGAAAACATGGGGGAATTGTTTGAAGATGGGGAACCAGAGAATGTAGGAGAACCTGAGTTGTTCCAGGAGGAGGACAAGGATGAGCCTCTCATCACACCACAAGTATCTGTACATGCCATGACTGGCCTATTTGACTATAGTACAATGAAGGTAACTGGTTCTGTAGTGGGTAAAGCAGTCCACATTCTAATTGATTCCGGCAGTACCCATAATTTTTTAGACCTGAATACTGCAAGGAGGTTGGGGTGTGAATTAAAATCAGTACCTCCCTCCTCAGTGGCTGTAGCTGATGGTAAGAGGGTGTACAACTCTTACATGTGTGAACAGTTCTCTTGGAAAATGCAGGGGGTGACCTTTGCTTCTGATATGCTGTTGTTACCTTGGGGGGGGGGTGCAACTTGGTGTTAGGCATTCAATGGCTGGTTACATTGGGAGACATTAAATGGAATTTTCGACAGCTCAAAATGGAGTTTGGAGTAAAGGAAAACAAAGTGGCATTGAGGGGAATGCTACCTGCAGATGTAAAGATAGTAGACCAGGACCAGATGAACAAACTGTTGTCTCAAACAGCCTCACTGTCCATGATGACTGTAGGAATGATAAGAGGAGTGAGCACCACAGACCAACCAGAGGGAATCCAGATGTATAAGATGTTACATCTACAACAAGAAGAACCTCAGAACCAGCAAGTGGAGATGCAACAACGACTAGACAAGTATGCTGACCTGTTTAAAGAACCAACCACCTTGCCACTACAGAGGAGCCATGATCACAGAATCATATTGAAAGAAGGCACTTCACCTATTAGTGTGAAGCCTTACAGATATCCTGCAGTCCAAAAGGGGGAGATAGAAAAAATTGTAAAGGAACTGTTAGACTCAGGAGTAGTCAGGCATAGTACTAGCCCTTACTCCTCTCCTATTGTATTAGTCAAAAAGAAGGATGGGTCCTGGAGTATGTATGTAGATTATAGGGAATTGAACAAGAGTACAGTCAAGGACAAGTTCCCAATTCCTGTTATAGAAGAGCTACTGGATGAATTGCAAGGTGTGAAACTTTTTTCTAAGCTGGACTTAAGAGCTGGATATCATCAAATAAGAATTGCTGAATCAAATGTGTGCAAAACTGCCTTTAGAACTCACCATGGTCACTTTGAGTTCTTAGTAATGCCATTTGGCCTTACTAATGCTCCCTCCACCTTCCAGAGTTTGATGAATTCAGTCTTTGCTCAACACTTGAGAAAGTTCATTTTAGTGTTCTTTGATGATATATTGATCTACAGCACAAACTGGGAGCAACACCTGAAGCATTTAGCTACTACCTTTGAGCTACTCAGACAACACCAGATATTTGTTAAACAGAGTAAATGTAGTTTTGGGTGCAAGAGGTTGAATACTTGGGGGATGTGATATCTCATCAGGGGGTGGCAATGGACCCTCACAAGGTAGCAGCTGTAATACAATGGCCAATACCACAGAATGTGAAAGCTTTAATAGGATTCTTGGGGTTAACTGGGTATTACAGGAGGTTTGTGAAGAACTATGGCATGATAGCCAGGCCACTAACAGACATGCTTAGGAAAGATGCTTTCAAATGGACTGAGGCAGGACATCAAGCTTTTCAAAACCTGAAGAAGGCCCTCACTTCAGCTCCAGTTCTAGCACTTCCTGACTTCTCCCAAGACTTTGTGATTGAGTCTGATGCTTCTGGAGGAGGAATTGGTGCTGTGTTAATGCAGCAAGGCAAGCCAATAGCTTATTTTAGTAAGGGCTTATGCCCAAGGAACCAAGCTCTATCAGTATATGAAAGAGAACTTTTGGCTATTATAACTGTTGTACAAAAGTGGAGGCCTTATCTCATAGGCAGACACTTTGTTATCTTGACTGATCATCACAGTCTCAAATACTTGTTGGAGCAGAGAATCACTACTCCTAGTAAACAAAAGTGGCTTGTCAAGCTCATGGGATGTGACTACACCATTCAGTACAAGAAAGGGAAGGACAACACTGCAGCAGATGCTTTATCTAGAAGAGAGCATGACACCCAGCTTGAACAAATACAATGCTATAGCCTAACTGGACTCAACACCACACTATGGTCCAGAATTCATGCTTCTGTGCTAGGAGATGCCAACCTGCTGAAGATTGTGTCAGCATTACAGCAGAATCCAGATGCCAAGCCTAACTATCAGTTGAAGAAGGGAGTACTGATTAGAAAAGGGAAGGTAGTAGTGGGCAAGGATGCTGATCTGAGGAAGGAATTACTGCAGTTGCATCACAACAGTTCATTAGGAGGTCATTCAGGTGTCCAAGCTACACTTAAGAGGTTGAAGCATTACTTCTATTGGAAGGGTATGAAACCTGATGTCTACCAGTTCATCAAGTCCTGTGATATTTGCCAGAGCTGTAAAAATGAGAATGTAGCATCACCAGGGTTGCTGTAACCACTTGAGATTCCTCAGAGGGTTTGGCAACACATTTCAATGGATTTTGTAGAGGGATTACCTAATTCAGGTGGTAAGACTACCATCTTAGTAGTTGTTGATAGGCTGAGTAAATATGCACACTTTTTGAGCCTGAAACACCGCTACGCTGCCCTGGATGTAGCTCAGCTGTTCTTAGACCAGATTTTTAGACTCCATGGGTGGCCACAAACTATTGTTTCAGACAGAGATGCTATCTTCTTAAGCAAGTTCTGGGCAGAATTCTTTAAACTACAGGGTGTCAAGCTCCACATGTCAACAGCTTACCACCCCAAAGTGATGGTCAAACTGAGGTACTCAATCGATGCCTAGAGTGCTACTTGAGGTGTATGGTTGCTGATCGACCAAAGGAATGGTGTAAGTGGTTACCACTAGCTGAATGGTGGTACAATACTTCCTACCACTCAGCAAAACACATGTCACCCTATGAAGTCTTGTATGGGCAATCCCCACCTCCACTCATCCCTTATCATCCTTTTGATTCTCAGCTGGACTTGGTCGATAGAAGTTTACAGGCTAGGGAGGCTACCCTCAGATCTATCAAGTTCCATTTGGCTCAAGCTCAAGGGAGGATGAAGGTGCAGGCTGATAAGCATAGGTCTGAGAGAGTGCTTGCAGTTGGTGATTGGGTATATGTGAGACTCCAACCTTATAGACAGACATCTCTTAAGGCTCACAACCATCATAAGTTGCTCCCTAAATATTTTGGGCCCTTCCAGATTGTTGAACGAATTGGCTCTGTCGCTTACAAGCTGAACTTGCCAGTGGGGTCAAGAATACACCCCACATTTCTTGTCTCCCAGCTCAAGAAGAGGGTTGGATCAGCCCCCGTCTCTCCTAGACATCCAGTACACACCACAGCTCAAGGAGTGACACTTATGGCACCTGAAGCAATCGTGGATCGAAGGTTACTGCAGAAGGATGGGGTGGGAGTCCCACAGGTGTTGATTAAATGGTTTAATGCCTCTCCTGATGACAACACATGGATGGATTACTCTGTTTTTTCTGCTCAGTTTCCAGACTTCAATCCTTGAGGACAAGGATTATTTCGAGTGGGGGGGTAGTTGATACGTGCTGAATTACTTAGCTGAATTGGGGGGGGGGGGGGATTTACTTAGCTGATTAGTTGTGTCATTAGCTGAAGTTTAAAAAACAGTTATGAGTAGTCGTTAATGAATTAGTACTAAACATCTTCGTTTGAAGATTGTAACAAAAAGGTGAGACGACACCGTTTCAACAAGTGACGCAGCAGGATAAAATAAGAGCCCTACGACGTCGTTTGGCCACGTCAGTCGAGTTAGTTAGGGGAATCTTTTCTGTTATGCTGACTGGGCAGGGTAGTTACTCCAATTTTATAGTTAAATTGTGGGAAATCAATTGTGTAATTCATTCAGATATTTTGTTAATGAAAAGGTGTGGAAACCATTCCTCTCTTTCTCTCAATCACGCTCATCTTCTCAGCTTTGTCAATTTCTGTTCAGGAACTGATTGTTCCTTAGGATTTTGATTCTATTTTCCCCAATTATATTAGCTCACATTTCTAGCTGTATCACTAACTCACCGCATCACCACAATCGCCGCGCCACCACCGTAACCACCACTGCTATCCCTCATCTGATCCAACCGTCTATCACCAGAACTGAAGTTGCTGCCGACATAGTTTCACTTTGCCATTTTCGTCATATCTCACATACGACTAACTCCCAATTTGATTATAAATTGACTTCATATTTTAAACTCAATCTTTACAAATCTTGAGTCGGCGAACGGTGATGGCTTTAAAACCACCGGAAAACCGAAAGGTCTGTGCTATTAAAATGAAGGAGCTATTATTAATGGCATAATTAAAGCTTTTCTCGTTAAGCCAAAAATTTGTACTATTATACATTACGAGAATACCTGTGCATTCCCAATCCCATGGAAGACATAAAGCTCAAAGTCTAAAAAACTCATTGGCTGCTGCATATGTGCACTTAGTTTTCTAATTTTGTGAAGGATCCTACAATTAGATATTTGCCATTTGAGGTGCAGCGGTGTTGATCGGAATGAGAAAGGGGAGCTGCTATAGTCAGACAGTTTAGTTACAATTAATTGAAAGTGATGACAAATTGTCATCAATTATTTATAAAATGTTTATAAGTTTTGGGTGACAATCTGTCTATATCTATATCTATATCTATACTATATTAAAAGCACGAAGGCCCTTAGCAAATATTGATTGAACTTTTTATCATTCATTAAAAGTTTCTACAATAGACAAAATTGTCATTTACTACTATTTTTTAATATTTTATTTATAAAATTTACAGGTAGGTTTTTGATTTTTTTAACTAATCTGCGTAGGACTTGATTGTCGATCACTCAAGTTATTCATTCCTACTAGAAGTTCACTCGTAATTTTATGTCAACTACAAAACAAAGACTTCTAAGTTATTGATCTAGCTAGCACTTAAAGCCAAAATCAAATACGTAAATTGAAAAGAAGAACATATATGAGGCAGAGGGATGGCAGCCGAGGGGCAGGGTAGAGGAGATAAGTTGGATTAGGATATTTGATAGGAGGTTTGCGCCCTTTGTCGTCGATTTATATGTCTTTGTGCTGCCAATTCCGCAATATTATCTCGGTTTGATTTAGTTGAATTTTTTTACTGATGTAATATATTATGAACAAGTAATATATTTTGTTCTGTTCTTAATTAGTATATTGGCAGGAAAACATGAAGTCTCTTAAGTATTTTTATATGTTTAACAGGTTTGCTCATCTGACTTTAACACAACACAAACTATGTCACGACGGATAGATTCTTCCTTGATTATTGTTCCTCAAGACACGTTTTATATATATATATATATATATATATATATACAAGTGATCAGTAGCTAAGGTTCAACAGTCTGAACTGATTACGACATCAGAGTACTGTTACAAGATTATGATAAAAGCTATCTCTATATCCAGTTGTATCCTTATTTCTACAAGGTTGTTGTTCAATAATGACTGATATTGTATATCAAGAGGATGTGAAGGTGCGGTCACTAAAGCAGAAGAATTCATGGGCTTGGATAGTATATTCAACAAATGGATTAGCAATGTTGTATAGTTTTGGATAGTTCACAGACCCCAACCGAAAAAAAAGAAGATTGAAGGTATATATTATTTTTAATTTGTATGTTGTACATATTGTATTAATGATTTTAGTAATGCCATTTTCTTTTACAGGTTTATTACTAATACATATGTTCAAATATATATAACTCGGTAAATTTATCATTCTATAATTTTCTCCTCTCATTAATATCTTCCATATTCTTTATATATACTTTTATGAATTACTTAATCATAATGAGCGTTCTTGTTTTTTATTGTATTTTGGTTTAGATCATGTCATCTAATGTATTCCATGAAAAGCTGAGACTGATTTCTTCAAAGAATCGGATTTCATAAAGAATCTACTGTATGTAGCTTTATTTTATGAAATTGCTGACAGGATTGCAGAAAGAGCCTAGAAGTAATGCGCGAAGAACTCAACCAAAGAGAATAATTTTATTTTGAAGGAAGACGAGGCAATATGTAAGGAGAATACTTGTAAACTTTTGTTATGCTACCTCATTCCGTTATTGAAATATGCTTTATAAGTTTATTGCCATATCGTGTAGGGAGGAAATTTAAATTCATTTATGCATATAATATGTTGCTTTCATTTATTCGTTATTCAATAAAACTACATTGTAAACCAAATATGATTTGTTAAGAGTATTTATGCTACTTTATACAACTATTTACTCATCTAGACAAGGCACATAGACGGGTAAAAGCTACCCGTCAAATTTTGAGCCACACCAATTCACTTTGAACTAGAAGTTTGAGAATAAAAATGATGCTTGCACTAATTTAATTCGTACCTGCTTTCTGTTTTATTTATCAATTTGTCACCGCCCGAATTGTAAGCTTGAAAGATATTGCATTAACTTTGAGGTTAATCAATGATTTATTCTTATTTTTTGGTACTTTCAATTTTGTTCTTCTTCTTTAAAATTTTAAATTTTAACTAACCTCTTACCACTATATACAGTATATATGTCCCATATCCTAGGTACTTTATACAGTGAAAGTTGCATTGGTCCTCCACAAATGAGTACCAACATACAAATAATAATAAACTTAATATATATTTTGTGTACCTGTTATCAAAACCTTAGTCTCTTTTTTTCCTCTTTTTTTCCTCCTAGATCGAATCTCTCTATTTTCTGACAAAAGATATTCTTTCTTAGCGCGGTTAAATTTTACTTAGGTCTTATCCTTTTTGTTGATGTTTTATACATTGTCTCGATATATTAAAAGTTTAATTATTTACGCCAGATAACACGTGCAACGCGCGTACACTAAAACTAGTATGAATAAATGATAACGATTTGGCTTTACATAAAAAAAATATACACAGTATTTAACTTACATCAAGGATAAATGATGACAAATTGGCATTATGTTATGCTTCCTTTGAATTTTTTAAGAAGAGCAAAATGATGATGATTTGGTCTCGTTTATTTGTAAAATAGATAAAGTATTTTGACTTACTAATGAATAAATACAGCCGAATTGTCTTCATTTTATTTTTTTACACTTATTTTTGTGGATGAACAAAGTGTAGACAATTTAGACTCATTTGTTTGCAAAATAGATGCAATTTTTAGTTCAACATATGCATAAGCACAGACAGATTGTCAATATTTCAAAATATATAAGCAGTTGAAGGTATTTTTTGCGAATGAATAAGTAAGGCCGATTTGACATCATTAATTTACAAAATGAATATGATTTTTTGCTCACTGAATGAAGAAATGATGCCGGATTGGTCTTATGTTATGCATTGCATTGATTTTTTCAATAAGAGAAACGATGACGATTTGAATTTATTTATTTACAAAATAGTCGTGAAACACAGACGAATTGACTGCCTAGTATATGAGCGCAACGATGCCGATTTGGCCTTATTTTCACAAAATGGACGTGAAACATGATTGGATTTGTATTGTTTTATGCTATGTAGGAAGCAGTGGCGTTCTTCATAATTTCCGAGGTAATAAGGTGCGGTGGCATTTTTATAATTACGAGTTCAAAAAATGGCCGGTGATATTTTTGTAATTACGGGAAGTTTTCTATTAGTAAGGGTATTTTTGTACTTTCAGCTTCATTTAATGGTAAAGTGCTTATGTTTTCAAGACCACCAAATATAGCTTAGAAAATCAAGACCAGGTGCTTTTTAGCTTATTTTTGTAATTCACCCCTATTTCAACTGTCGTATTTTGTTGGGTGAATTACAAAAATAAGCAGAAAAGCACACGGTCTTGATTTGGTAAGCTATTTTTTGGTGATCTTGAAAACACAAACACTTTACCATTAAATGGAGCTGAAAGTACAAAAATACCCTTACTAATAGAGAACTTCTCGTAATTACAAAAATGCCACGGGTCATTTTTTGAAGCCGTAATTAAAAAAATACCACCGCACCATTTTACCTCCGAAATTATAAAAAGTGCCACTTCTTCCTACATAGCAGAAAACAGTGCCAACCCGGTTGTGTTTCGCGTCAATTTTGTGAATAAATATGGTCAAATTGGCATCGTTTTGCTCATATACAAGGCAGCCAATCTGTCTGTATTTCACATTTATTTTGTGAATAAATAACACCAAACCGTCATCATTTCCCTCATATACAATCAAAGAAAAACAAGATATAAGACCAATGCGGCGTCATTTCTTCATACAATAAGCAAAAAATCATGTTCGTTTTGTGAAGAATTGATGCCAAATCGGCCTTACTTTTTTCATTATCTTCAAGTGCTTATATATTTTGAAATAACGACAATCCGTCATCATTTATTCATAATGTGAGCTAAATATTAAGTACATTTTGCAAACAAATGAGTCCAACTCGTCTTCACTTCATTCATCCATAAAAATACATATGAAAATATAAAATGAAGACAATCCGGCCGTATTTATTTATAACTAAGCAAAACAACTATGTCTATTTTACAAGCAAATGACACCAAATTGTCATCACTTTGTCCATATACAAAAATACACAGTAAAATAAAGCAATGCCAATACGGTATAATTTTATTTACAAGTGAGCCAAAGTACTCTATCTATTATACAAACAAATGATGCCAATCCGTCATTACTTTGTCCAAATACAAAAATTTAAATTAAAAATAAAACAAAGCCAATTCAGTATCATTTATTTACAAAGTGAGCCAAATATTACATACATTTTATAAAGAAATGAAGACAAATTGTCATCATTTTTTATAATTAAGTCTAAAACACCAAAATACATATGAATAAGTATATCATTTTTATCACTCAAATCAAATACGCCATGAGCCATATCAACTAGCCCATACATACAGTACATATGAATCAACGCATGCTGAACAAATTCATTTAATTCAAAGCCGAATTTACATATATGAGCATGCATACTTTTCCCCAATTTAGCCGATAATCAGGAGTAAAACTCTTAAGCAAGAAAGGGAACGTGTAATTATCCGGTTGCACATTGCTATTTAACACTCTCTGTAAATGACACTACATTCTTGGGATTATTTCCATTTGAATAGCCCTTGATCATTGTATTCCAAACGAAGACTCCTGGTTCATGCATTATGTTAAACACACAACAAGCATATTTCATCTCACCCGATTCGCAAGTACAACAAAAGGATATAATCTTTGAATAGAGCATGGGATCAGCCATAAGGCCCTTTTGGATAATTACTGAGTGAATTCGCTTAAGTTGGTTAATAGATTTTTAGTTTTTTACGAGCTTTTGTAGGGATAGATGGATTTCTGAAGCTCAAAAGACGGCGAGTTTGCAAAAAATCATCACTAACAACATTTTCAAGTCAAGACTAAGGAGCTCAAAGACGACGAGTTGTTGAGAAAAGAAATCTCACATAAAACGCATCAGAAGCCGATAACAACGAGGACGAGTCACCGTCGTGAAAATCGCCCTACACCGGTCTTAGGCCCGACCCGGTTCGGGATCGGATCGAAGGAGGGGATAGCAGTGGTGGTTATGCAGGTGGCGTGATGGTTGTGATGTCACGGTGGGTTAGTGGTGGCGGTTGTGGTGGGGTTAGGATTTAATGTATAGAGAGAGAAAGTGTGAATGAAATGATGGCAGAATAATATTTAAGAGGTAAAAATGGAAATACTATTAAGAGTGTTAAATAGTTTACCAAATCAAGACCACCTCCAAAAGTACTCACCCCACATAAAAAAATGTATTTTGTTTAACTCTAAACTTTTCATAATTGTCCCACAATCTTAGACTTGTTTATATTTTGTTTCTTTTAGTTAAACTTGCATACTTAAACCCAATTGTAAAAATCGGCCAAGAAACACACTTAGTGGAACTTAGGAGGTGCCTAACCCCTTCCTATTATGTTATTTCGAATACTTACCTGAATCTCAAATTAGTAGACCAACCCGGTGTTATCTTTTGAAATAGTTAGAAATGCTTTTAGGTGACCTAATACGCCTAGAAATTTTATTAGATGGCGACTCCAAAACCAACTCCAAACGAGTTACCCAAGTCGAAAACCACTTTCGGTGCGTGCTCCGAGGAAAAAAGTGGGTTGCGACATGTTGCCTATGCAAGAACGAGTCAAAATCAAGTGATGCCTCTTAGGGAGTACTTACGATAAAGGGAGGGCGGGATACGAGTATTATTATAAAGATTATATAGGGATATTTTTTTCTGAAAATTATTCATTAAACTTAGCGTATGTCATTTTTACTAAGCCACTGCTATAGGGGTCAATAGGGCAAACCATTGCCTATGGTTTCATAGTTCTATAATTCTTCTCAATCTAAGGCCCAATTTTGAACACAAAAGCTTGATAGTTGCAAAGAAAATTCTCGGAATACATCAGATTTTTAAATAGTGAATGAAAAAAAATGGTAAAATGGGATGAAAATGTTAAAGTGTGAAAATCTTCAAGTGTGAGAACTTTTCATATGTGAGTGATCCGTCCCTTTGAATGAATTCTTAGGACACACTTGGTTTGGCAATATTTTTTTTTATAAGTAAATATTTTATTCACCAAATTAGCATTGTACAACTCAAGAAAAATAAAAAGAGCCAAAACAAACTATATCCCCGCCTGTGCATTTCCATCTTGTCATCTACCTTCTATCGTCCTACCAACTAGTATTATCTAAGCATAGATATCTAATTCAACAAGTTTTCTTGACATGTGAGGCTTTTTATGACCTCATTGGTGCACCTCCTGGATGATGAGTCGCACAATAGGGGATGGATCGAGGGCTTGCTTCTGAAAAACTCCGTAATTTCTTGTTTTCCATATCTGCTATACTGCTTTAGTCAGAGTCATCCTATATACCTCTGCTCTAGCTATCTTAACCTTAGCAAATTGGATTGCCCATTTAGTTCATCCTTCCATTCCATGGTCTGCCTGCTAATCCCTTGCCATTGAAGAAGTCTTGGACCAGAGCTGCTTTGAAAACCTGCATATATAGAACAGGTGATCATGGGTTTCCCCCACTTCAATACATAGTGGCCATGTGTCATTGGCAAGTATATTCCATTTTAACAGCCTATCCTTAGTTGCCAGTCTTTGATTGATGGCCAACAGTAAAGTAAACTGCATCCTTGGATGGCTAAAATTATTGCAAATCAGCCTCTTCCATGGCACTTTTGGTAAGTCACCTCTCATTTTCAAATAGGTTTGTTTAATGGAGTATCACTCTATCCCTTGTAGTTCCTCCACAATCATGTGTGCCCCCAGGTATTCCTTTGCTTTCAAGATCTTTTAAACCATCCGGATGCTTGGTTTGCTTCAACAGCCCATAGAGGCTTACCCTTGACATAGTATGAATGTACCCATAGAATCCAAAGCCTATATTTTTTCTTGCTAAGTCTCCATAACAATTTTCAAATTGCAGCCATGTTCCAAAGCTAAATACCTATGAAGTTCACACCTCATGTAATCTTAGGCAAATACAGTTTCTCCCATTCCAGCAGAGCTCTTTTTGATGTAGTAACCTGGCCTGGCCAGAGAAATTTCATGCAAATTGCTTCCGCTTGCTTTATGATCTTTTTTTGGTAGAACAAATATTTGTGACCAGTATGTTTGGATCGCAAATAGTACTGACTTGATCAGCTGAATTCTTTCTCCATAGGACAAAAATTTAGTGGTCCAGGTTGTAATTTTGTGAACCATTTTCTCTATCAAGGGTTGACACTGAGCTATAAAAAAGCCTTTTAGTGTTAAGGGGGCTACCGAAATATTTGAACGGGAGCTCAACTTTAGTAACCCCAAAGTAGTGAGCATCTCATGTTGAGTGCTTGGGTCTACTCCTCTAAAATACAGTGAGCTCCTCTCAGTGTTAGTCTGTAATCCTGAGACTTTAGAGAATTCTTGGAACCAGCAAACAACAACATAACTGAGAGGTGACGTCACCTCTGCTAAAGAGCAACAGATCATCAGCAAAACTTAGCTGAATAATATGAAGCTTCTCAAACCTAGCTGGAAGTTAAAATCTGGATTCCTTCCTACTTGCTTAAGGACTCTGGTGAGGTATTCCATTGCTAGGACAAATAGAAATGGGGACATTGGATCCCCTTCTCAACCCTTTCCTAGCTTGGAATGGTTTTATTAGCTTCCTATTTACAATGATGGAGTATGTTACAGTTCTAATACACTGCATCACTCACTGAATAAATCTGTTGGGGAAGCTAAGGCATTGGAGAACTTGCTCCAAGTAAGACCATTCAATAGAATCATAGGCATTCTTCATATCAATTTTAAGCATGAACATGTGAGAGACTCCTTTCATGTTGTATCTCTGCACTAACTCATGGCTTATAATGATATTGTCAGTTATAATTCTGCCTGGGACAAATACTGATTGATTAGCATCTACCAAGTCATCCATTACCCTTTGCATCCTCTTTGTAATTAGCTTTGAGATTATTTTATACAATATAGTATAACATGATATTGGCCTAAACTGTGAAACTCTAGATGGATTCTTCCCTTTTGGGATCAATGTGACAGTGGTGCAGTATATGAGAGCATACATCTACCCTGTGGAGAAGAAGTGTTGTACAGCTTGGGCAATATCATCCCCCACAATGGGCCAAGCTTTCATAAAAAAGTAAGTATTGAATCCATCACAACCTGGGGCTTTTAGGTCCCAAATGTCAAGAGCATCTCTAAAAACTTCTTCTGAGCTCAGTGACCCACCGCGCCACCACGATCGAGCTGAAGATTGTCGGTGACGAAGAAGAGCATACTGCCAGCAGGGCCAAAGGGATGAACATCGATAGTGTTGAAATGTAAATATTCAGTGATGATGATTGCGCTGCCACTACACTCTTATTGTCTGATTGAATCAAAAGTTGGGCCCAAGACCCAAAGTATGTTGTAGGCATAATTGTTGAATTTTGTTGACTAGAATTAAAAGTTACCCCACCGTTACTCTGCCGTCAACGGCGAGAGTTTGAGAGATAATCCATGGCAGATAGATATGTTTTAATGATATTTCTCCTTTTTTTTCCTCTTTTTGAATCGTGTAAATATTCTGTGATGGAAATGGTGGAGGATGATTAAGAGTCATTAAAAAAGTGATAGACTATTTGTATTGAAAGTGATTGACAATTTTTATTCAAAATTGTATTGAAGGTGATGACGATTTGTATTGAAAGTGATAATAATTTGTATTCAAAGTTGTATTGAAAGTAATGGCGGCTTTAATTATTTATAAAGTGTAAATATTATATGGCTCGCACTATAAAGAAATGATGCCGGATTAGCCTTGTTTTATTTTTACTTTGGATTTTTGTATTTTGGCAATGTGATGACGTTTGTTTGCAAAACAGACGCAATTTTGGTTCAATATATTCATAAATACAGACGGGTTGTCATTATTTCTAAATAAAGAAGCATTTGAACGTCTTTTTTGTGGATATATGAAGCGAGGCTGATCTGGCATCATTTTTTAACAAACACAGACACAATTATATGCATAAGCACACCCATATTGTCGTGATTTCGAAATATATAAGCACTGGAAGACATTTTTTGCGAATGAATAAAGTAAGGCCGATTTGGCATCATTTCTTCACAAAACGAACATGATTTTTTGCTTATTATATGAAAAAATGACACAGGATTGGTCTTATGTTAAGTTTTGCTTTGATTTTTGTATATAAGAGAAACGATGACGATTTGACTTTATTTATTAAAAAAATAGTCGTGAAATACAGACGAATTGACTACCTTGTATATGAGTAAAACGATGGCGATTTGCCCTTATTTATTCACAAAATGAACGTGAAACACGACCGGCTTGGTACTGTTTTCTGCTGTGTAGGAAGGAGTGGCGTTTTTTGTAATTTCGGAGGTAAAAAGGTACGGTGGTATTTTTATAATTACGGCTTCAAAATATGGTCGGTGGTTTTGGGAGTACATAAGTTAAGTGCTTTATAACTTGTGTACAAAAGTTGAGGTCATTCCGAGCTTCGTAGAGTCCGTTTGGACCTAAAACATCGGCTGGTGCATTTTTTTCTGTGCCAAATTCTCAACACATAACATTATATGTTATATTATCTGTGACACGTGCGGTAGGCTCAAAGTTAAAACCTGTACTTTTAAATTACTAAATATTTAAGTGAAATAGGGGTATATTAAAATTTTATAAGAATTTCAATAAGGGTTTGATCTAGTTCCGAGTACGGGAAACGGTGGTGGAGCAGATTTTTCATTTCAGAATCGTAGAGTTCAGGTACTGGTTCGTAATTGAGTGCAGAGCATGATGAATTTATTGTTTCATCTAAACCATGATTTGAGATTTAGTGGAGATAAAACTTTTGTCATCTAGTTTAAATGGTAAAATAGTTTCTATGAAAGCAATGATGAGATTATGATTGGTCCCAATGCAAAGTGTGAAGTTCCAAAGTTTGAATAGCTAATTGCTCTTTATTTTGGTGCTGTGAGCTGCTATTCCCTTGTGTTAATTAGAGAATTGAGGTTAAACTTTATCAGTAGTTGGAACAGCGAATTTTATTAGCTCTTTGATATTGAATTTTTATATTTTGGCTTTTCATTATCCATTGTTCATCCAATAAACTAGCAGAATCTGGAGAGTAGCTTTTAGAAATTTTGTACTTATTAAGATGCTACTAAAAGAAGTTTTAGTTATGATAGTATCAAGTTCTAAGCTAATTATAGTGATCTATACTCGTGCGTTGTGAAGTTAACCGGGGAATGTAATTTGTTCAGGGAGTTGGGAACAAGTTCTAGAATCGGGAATTTGATTCAATATATTAAATTAGTAATGTATTTTGTTCTTTTACTTAGAGCAAGAGTATTTAGAGGAGATTTGATAGTAAAAATGCTTGTTCAGCAGTGAGTTGCTTCTTCGGATAGTGGTAAGTGGTTTATTCCAATTTTTTGATGGCCTTCGGTCTTGTGAGACTTCTACCCATGTGTTCTTACGTGTGTAGCTGCTATTAGGCATACTTACTACGATATATCTTATTTATTTCTTGGTTATGATACTTATTCGATTGTGTTGTTTTAGAGGTACTATCTAGTTAAGTACTAAAGTATTCGATTAAGTTATGAGTCCTTATAGGATCGTAGAGCTTGTTTACTACTCCAGGGCTTGGATAACATTGCATTTCATGATTGAGCTTGGTAACATATTGGGAGCAGGAGTATTCCGCTCGGATTGTATATTATACTGCCGGATTTGATGAGTGTCCCGAACCGGGACATGATAATATTGAGTTATATAGTTAACGGTGTTGATGAGAGTTCCGTACCGGTGAGGGTTATCAGTTATTTGGGCACATGTGACCCCATTGCATCATAATGCATTCATCCCGTTTCATTTTACTAGTTGTTGAGTATTATGTGATTGTTGCTCTGTGTTTGGTGTATGTGATATGTGTTTCTCTCTTCTCCTTGGCTAGCTTATCTATTTCTTTCGAGATAGCTAGCCAGCCTCCATTTACTGAGTCCTTTCGACTCACACTTTTTATTGTTTCTTATTTATTTATTTCACTTCGGCAGGTTTCGCTCTAGGACCGAGTTCGTATCACAATTGAGGAGCAAAGACGAGATCAGCTGTCAGGGTGAGCCAGCTCTTATCCAGGATGGCCACCACTTGTAGTCTATTTTGATAGTTTAGTTTTGCTCTCTTCGGGAGGTGTATATATTTCTTTGTAATCCTAGATGTCTGGTCTGGATAGCCCTAAACCTAGTGTATTGGGTAGAGTGTTGTGGTTCCTTCTATAGAGCTATTATATAAGTGTATTTATGTTTGTTTTGTATTTTGCTTCTTAAGTTAAGCTAGTTTTATGTCTATTTTGCTAATTTAGTTAAGGAAGGTTCGTCCGACGGGTTTATGGGAGGATGTCGGGTGCCCGCATGGCCTAGCCAAAAATCCGGATCGTGTCAATTTAATGATAAAGTGCTTATGTTTTCAAGACCAAGCCACCAAAAAATTGCTTATGTTTTCAAGACCGGGTGTATTTATGCTCCTTTTTGTAATTCAACTATAAAAAAAAAGGAAATTTTTTTTGATGCGTAGCCATTTTATAGCCAAAAATTCACGCGCACACTTAAGCTCCATTAGCGTTGGAAAAACACCCCAGACTAGTCCCATAACAAAATACTGGGGTTTTGAACAAAACTTGTTCAAAGCTCAAGTATTTTGTTATGGGACTGAAGAAGTCCCATAACAATATAATCCTATAACAAAATAATGGGACCTTGAACTAACATGTTCAAAGATCCCATTATGGGACTTTATCCCATAACAAAATAATGGGATTTAGTCTTATAACAAAATAATGGGATTTATCTCCTAACAAAGGTCCCATCAAAGGGATAAATCCCAGCTAGAAAGCATATCTAACTCTTCTAAATGAACACGTAGTCGATGTCATAATTGAACAAAAATAAGGCAAGACTTCAATATACAGACGTATATTAAAGTGGCTTTAAACACTAAAGTTGGATAAACATAGTCCTATCAGCCTTATAAGAGTATTCCTGGCCTTCATGGACTGAACTAAGCAATTAACAGCGTAATATGAGAATCCATATCCTTTATGCAGTATGTTTAAACTCGTTGCTTGTTTGATAACTTCTAGTACAAAAATAGGGGTACATAAATAATCAATTTCTTTAAAATGTTGATGCAATCAATTTCTTGTAAATGGTGCACCCTTAAATGCTTAGCAATTTATAATTGCAACACCATGTTGATGATTTGATTGTATTTAACTACTTTCATGAGATAAGATCTCTTGCGTATTATTACATAATGGAAGAAACAAAGCGAAAACAAAAATTAACTACTATAAGTTCTAATTCAATGGAAATTTATTACTCACTAAACATGACAAAACCTGATAATTTGTTTACAGTGGATGAAGCAAGACTTGAATACCATGTTTAGGCCAGAGGCCCATACCAACACTAGGAAAGTGACGATAATTTGGAGAAACAGTGAACCTATAACGTTGTAGGATCATGCATAATGCTATCTTCACCTCCATATGGGCAAAATTAAAGCCAACACATTTTCGAATACCAAAGCCAAATGATAGGAAGGCCATCAATTGGTCCCTTGTTGCTTTAGCAACCCCTTCAGCAAATCTCTGTGGTTTGAAAAGATGAGTGTCTCCTCCCCATATTTCACTGCTATGATGAACTGCTAAAGAGGGAATATATACTTCCATTCCTGCTGGAAGTCTCAGTTCTCCCAATCTCATTTTTCTTGTCACCTTTCTCTCAAGATTGAACGCTGGCGGATAAAGTCTTAGAGTCTCATTTAGTATCATCCCCACCTACAAGCAACAAACTTATGGGTTAGAACTTCAGGGGTAATTAGGAGAGGAAATAGGGTTGGCCAATGCTTTCTTGGCAATGTATCATAAGTGCCAACGTCGATCCATCTAATTGGTAGGTGTATTTGGGCTATATAGCTCACCCATAAGAAGTTAATTCCAAAAATTGAATGAAAGAAATGATTTTGACTGGGATAGATTGGTTATAGAATACATTGTACGTTTAGGTTGTTTTACCCATGTTGACCCAAGTAAACTTTAGACGTGTTAAATCATCATTCATTTATCGACTTATAACCAAGTCAAATTCAGATCAACCTTAAGTGTAACATTCATTTGGGTGCACTTAATAATTATTCTAAGAAGATACTGGGTCCTTACCGTCTTTAGCCTTGAAACGTTTTCTATATTTGGATTTTCTTGGCCAAGAATTTCAAGAACTTCCTTTCTTGCTGCGTCTTGCCAATCCGAATAGACCGCTAGAAGGAGAATACTCCAGCTTAGCGCACTTCTCACCGTTTCATGTCCAGCAAAATAGAATGTCTTGCATTCTTCTATGATTTCATCCAACGATATTCTTTTTGACTGATCAGCATTATGGCGACTCTCCATGAGTGATCCAAGAAAATCACCTCCAAAGTTGTCTAATTGTCCCGCCTTAAATCTGTCTTCTCTTTGCTTTATGATTCCCATGAGCAAGTTAGAGAAAGCTTGCAGGATTTTTTCTGCTTCTAACTCATCTGATGACTTGAAATGTTCACTGTAGAGATGCAAGAGCAACAAGTTAATTAATAAAATGATACAAATGAAAGTTGAAGTAAATCAAAGTTGTCTTTAACAATACATACTCCACGTAAATCTTAAAACATATTAAAACTAATTCGTCCAACATATGGTAAATTTGTTTCCCAACTGAGTAATCGCTTCCAAAAACAGATTTTGAGATGATCTCCAAGCTCAAAAGCTTGAATTCTCCAAACACTTCAATCTCTTTGCCTTCATATGCCTTCCATGTTCCCAACATTGCTTCGACAGTTGCAACCATTGCTGGAACCTTGTCCTGATTCAAAAGGTAATGTTTATTAAATGGTATATTATTGTTTCTTGAATCTTGATAAAACACTACATATGATTTAATAATAAAGTTCACCTTCAAGCATTGACCATGGAAAGTATGGTTAGCCACTTTCCGAAGTTTTGACCATTTTTCACCTTCTTGAAAAACAATTCCTCCCCCAAGGAATTTCTTTAGGACACCTTTACGTGGAACCTTATAAAATGAACCTTCGTTGTCGCTAAGAATTTCCTTGATCAAGTTAATATCAGTTACAACGAGTTGTGGTTGAGTATCAATCCAACGAAGAAAATTCTTTCCTGATACACACAATTAAATAGCATTTGATTAGAATTAATAGAAGAAAATAAAAGGGAAAATGAATAATATTACCATATAAGTTGATCCATGAGTAGATTTCAGGGAACAGTCTAGGGAATATATCATGCGATATCTCCATGGGAGAAGTGGTTGATTTAACTTCCATGTCTAGAACACCTTTGGCATAGTTCCAAGTACGAAACTTGTGAGGTGGACCTCTGATTCCCTGTGAATTCATCAAGTATTGTAGGGTAACTGGATACCACCATGATTTGTATAAGAACCTAGCAAGAACCAGTAGTAAGCCAATTGGAAGAACTAAAAGAATTGCTATCATCATGGCTAGACCTCTATGCCTTTTTTTCTCAATGAGCAATATATATGCAAAAAGCCATATGATTTGTGGCTTTCTGGAAGCTGGTAAACTGTCATATAATAATGTCAAGTTGAAGTTAGGGTCAGCGCATAGGGAAGTGCTTCCAGTGCACGATTAATCTGTTGAGACGTGCCCTAATTAAAGTTGTTGTTTAATCCAAATTAAAGTTCAATACTTTCTTTTTCAATGAATGGCGACGCTATTTCAGGAACCTCACGTGCATCCATCAAGTTTAGTTCCAAGCCGTTTACCTAATTAGTGTTTTCAATTACGTAAGAAATATTATTTATGCAGTTGGTAGTTAGTTCCAAGCCGTTTACCTAATTTGAAAGAGAGAGGGTTAATGTAGAAAAGTTTTAAAAAGCTCAGAGATTGTGGCATTCACGTAGCATGACTGAAGCTTTTTGTTGTTCTTTGAGAATTTCTTGACCATTTATTATAATTTTATGTTCATTTATGAAAAAAATGGCGAAAATTGGATTTTATGTGGTATGTATTACTTAGCATACGTTAAACCATAATGAAAAAGAGTTTAATTTGCCTGATGCTATAATAAATAAGGAAAAACACAGAAGGAAGCACCTTTAATTTGGGTACAAATTTGCAGCAAGAATCTCGGGTGATTTAAGAGAAGTTGAAACAAGGAATAACTAAGTATGCTTTAACCAGGGTTAAGGGGGTTAATTAGTTGAATTAAAAGTTGACCCTTAGATTTTAACTTTGATATGTGTCAACAGATTAATTGTGCACTGGAAGCACAGGACACAAGGTGTACAGGAGAGGAGCTTCGTGGTAATTGCATAATAATTTCCTCCTTAAAGTGGCAACTCACTCCCAACCTTTGTAAGTTATCAATTAGCTTCAACTGATCTAGTTCTTCTCCTTCAACCATCATCATCTTCTGCATTTCGTTCTTCAGTTTGTTAAACCTCTTCATATACTTCTGCACCAAATTAAGGTTAAAAATCACATTTACGGATGGTTAGCTAGAACATTAATATAATGTCTTGAATTAATGATATAAGTATATACGGAGTACATATGCACATTTTTTAATAAAGGAACAAGTGCTAAACAAAACTCAAATGTACCACAGTCATTCTTTATAGACTGGATATATTCAAAATCCCATATAGTAGGTTTATAGTTTCCTAAACGCCTAGTGGGATTTAGAGCTGAAGTTGGCATATTACTGGAAAATGACGTAGAATGATTATTTGGTGGTCCATCGGCTTTAGAGAGGCAGCATATTTTTGATAGAAGTGATGACCTTCCACTTCCAGGGGTAAGAGATGAAAAACATGTAGCTGGAGGTCTCGTGAAGGTGACCATAGGCATCATCCCCAAGTTGACAACTGTTGCCACCATTTGATTTATGAGTTCAATGTGTGGAGAGAGAAAATTCAAACAGTTGCTTTATTATAAATAGATGTACGAGTCATGATTACTCCATATAGTAACATGTTAAATATAATATAGTCGGTGAAAATTTACATGTCGTGATCTCAATCCATTACAATAGGAAAATGGACTAAGAAGATTCCTACATGCATGTGCACTAGTGATCTTGCTATAATATACACGTATTATTAAGATGACCAGCTGATCCACTTAATTACTATTAAGTAATAACTAATCGCTTATTTCTAGGTGTTTGTATTTTCTAAAATATGTCTGCAGGTGTTATAATTAAATTTATATTTCGTTGAGCTACATGCAATCGTTTTATATCAAAATTCGACGGTTGATAGCTAATCTTATGTTAACAGACTAAATGGTTTCGTTCTTCTCTTAACGGAAACAAGTTATAAATATATCAGATTTAGAATGTTAGAGTAATAAACAATGAGTAACAAATTAAACGGTGAATATGCTAAACGACACCAATTGAACAAGTAATAAGCAAACGAATAAATTGAATGAATAAATCAAAGTTATCTGATCGATCCTTTCAATAAATATTTGTTCAGGAAGTAAACGGACAATAGTTGCTAAATTTTACTAGATTAAGCGAACAGAGTAAACGGATGATTCAGTCGACTGTCTACGAAAGTAATTTAATGATTAAACGACCATACATTAGCAGTTTAACGAGTAATATATGTGAACGTGAATCAACAACTAATCAGAGCCTACGTCTAGACAAGATTCTGATCAAAGTGTGTCTAATGATTAATTACGATAGCAATAATTAGTAAATTAATTTAATAAGCGAATAACTAAGCAATCAAATAAGCAATTATGGAAGTAATAAATGAAATAGTAAAGCTTATTGTATTGAAGATCAGATGCTCGTACTCCGTTGAAGAAGATGAATGTCTCCTCCAAAGCAAAGCTAGATTACAACGATGTGATGGTGGTAAATCAATAACAGTAGTGGTGGAATAATAATAGTGGTGGCGATAATAATCGCTTAGGGGAGAATTATGCTCAGAAGAACGTAAAATACAATGGGGAAAGAATGGTTCTATTTATAGACTCAAGGCTCCTAACCCTAATCAGACTCCATTCCACGCACGTCTCTCCACTATCAGATAAGGTTGTTATCCACGTCCAACGATCTCCGAAAATGGAGGGATTTGGTTGATCATGCCTATCTGCTACAACGTTCCTTCTTACGTCTTCGGAAAGATTGATTTCGACCGATGCTATAAAATGGGCAGTCGCTCTTGGCTGTAGTCCATTCTTCGTGGTCTTCAGCTAAACTATCTCTGAAGTTTGTTCTCAGCTTGCCACATCGATGAACCCATTCCATTAAGTGTTCGGATGAATTCCAGCAAATACAGATAGTCCCCCCACTTGCTGAGCGAGTGTTCGTAAGATCTTGGCAAGTGGCATGAAATTTTAGGTGGGAAAACACGTGGAGCTCCCTCAGCTGCGTAGTTTAAAACGCCAAAGCATCACTTTGCCTTCCCATTAAGACACGTGCACGCAATCGTGCGGGTGGAAGTTTCTCGCCAATTACCGAGATGATAATTACCTCTTAACCCTATAAATACCTCTTCCAAATTCCATTTCCAAACTTTTGCTCAAAGCCTCTTTTTTCAAGTTCTTGAAAATTGTTGTGATTTCTTTATCTCCAGTTGCGAATTCCCCATATTGAAGTTTAAAGTATTGCCAGCGGCATCTGGGACTTTCTTACTAAATTGCCCATGATTTAGGAAGAAGACGTGATAGGGTTTTAGGCTGGATACACTGTTACCGGATGGCCCTAATGCGCTTTCCGCCCGGTTAGTCCACCGGATTGTTCAGCCAGTCTAGACTCCGAATCAGTTGCATCACCTAGAGTTAAAAATTTAGGCCCAATTATTTGCATCATATCTTATTTACTGAGGTGCGGTACACAGATACTGCACTTGTCTAAGCTGACCCCTTTGTGTTAAGATGGGCCCGTGTCCTCAAAAGACACATTATTTGCATCTTATGTGTTACATTTATTGTAGAAAGAGGGTTGTTATACTGACCGATCACTGGGGGTGGGTGTCAAATTTTGGAAAAAAAAAGGAAAAATGAAAAAAAAAGGTTTAGTCCCGTGTCTCAAAATATCTTTAGTTGTCGTTTTATACCATTATAATGGTGAATTTTCAAGAACTTTAGAGTCTAATTTTGTGTCAGGGTTTGGTCACAAGTATTAGAAAATAATTTGTCATAGTTTTGCTCCATTATAGTTTTGTGCCGGTATAATGGCGAAATTTTGGGACCCTTTTGTGTTTGAGTCTGTGTCCAAGTCAAGTCCATATTTTTTTCTTTTTTAGTAATTTATCGGGGTTTACGCCGTCATAATGGCTAATTTTTGGAAACCAATTTTGCGTCTAATTAGTGTAATATTTTGTGTCGTTGTGTCGTCATAATGGCCAGATCTTGTAAACAATCTAAGATTATTTTTTTAAAATTAAATCGAGGAGTTGTTTCGAAATTAATTTTGTCATTCCCAATCATGTCAGTGTCGTAATGTCCAATTTTAGAGTCACCTTTCGGATAAAAAGAGAGAGAGAAAAAAATGGATTTTGTTTTCATAATCCATTCTTAAGTCCACTAAGAATTACGGGTCGACTCTTAGTTTTTCATTTAAAAAAAAATTGGTATTTTTTGGGGTCCCACTTTATTTCATTTTTATCTAGAGTCAAGTCAGGGTAAGGACGATAAATTGCAACTATCTGAGTTGTATTTTGAGTCGATCCTCGTGGAATAATTTGACTCCGTTGAAATGTTGAGCCTCATTATTTTTCACAGTCTGGGTGTTTATATCTTTTGACTCGTGGATGATGTTGAATAATATTTTGAGTCCATTTCGTGTCGTTTAAATTATGTTTGTTGTGTCAAAAGAGATAATCGAAGAATAAAAAGAATAAAAAATAAAGAAGAAAAAGGGAAAAGAAAATCCAAGTTTGTCCTTGTTCGGAATTACGTGTTGCTTTGATTAGCGTCCTGATTTTGTCTAACGTGGCATGTAGAAATATTTTGGAAATACAATCGGCAAACCATTTTGGGATGACGCATAACAACCCTAGGCTTGCAGCCTGTGATTTCTTTGTGCTAACCCGGGTTGTTGCCCAAAGTTTTTCGAAGTTTGTACTACTTAAACATGCGCTCTAAGACTAGTTCTGATGATTAGGCAGAATGAGATGTCAATCAGGGAAGTAAAAATATGAACAGTTGATGGCGGACATAGGTCATGTCATTACTATGGGAACAGTCCCACCAGAAGCATGTCCCTTGCCTTGTTGAATGTTTCACAAGGTCCAAAAGTTGAAGAAATGAGAAATAACATAATCTATCGTCGAATCTGAGGCACGTCTTTGGCATCAACATGGTGCAAATTGGTGAAGGGCTCAGCAATACATTAGTCCAAAAATCGGTCCTCACGAGCAACTGTGCAACTGAGAATCGTTGTAGCCTGTTTTGTTATCCTTTCTATGTACTTGGTTATTTGAGGGTTGTAATCCAAGTGCATTATTTTGCTCGTTTTGATATTCAAACCCTTATATCTCAAAAATAATAATAATAATAATAATAATAATAATAATAATAATAATAATAATAATAATAATAATAATAATAATAATAATAATAATAACCGGAGCGAGATCCAATTCTTCTTTCAACATTCTGTCTTTCGTCTTCTTTATTTTTGTGTTTGTCGGCCTTAATAACATGACATGCGTACAAGGTTTACTTCTTGATCTAAACACACGGTCCGACATTTTGTTTCAATGAACCATCAGAATTGTGAGGGAAAGGGAGTGAAATAAGTAGGAAATTTATCAATAGTCATCCGGTAAGGGAGATCGGTGAGAAGTTCAAAATCATGCACGGTCGCTTCGACCGAATTTGAAATACCAGTTTTGAGAACCATCGTTGAAGCAGAAGCCAAGGACACGTGAGGGTCAATCCAGGTCAATTGATTGAGTCATCATTTGTGCGAGGCACTCTTGGGTCGGGATGATGAACGGCTCTCGTTTCTACTACCCAAACACATTATCACTTTGTCAGCATTTTGAGCCTTGTATATGTTCTTTTGACTTACCCTCTCTTGGAATCAATGTGATGGTAATAGGAAAAAAAACAGGAAAATAATAAACCACAAAATCTACCTTAGTGGTAGAGCTACGTCTGACCTGATTCCTCTCAAAAGGATACGTACAAAACCATTCGGGTGCGGTTACAACAAGAGAAAGTTCATTTTTTCCCTGTTCCTCGTTGACGCAAAAGCTTGCCTCCAAGTTTGCGGCCAATGTCAAAAGAAATTCAAATCCCCAATGTATGCTAAACTGGGTAGAAATTTGATTTTATTTTATTTTATAAATTTAAAAAAAAAAATCTATTTTGTATCATTTATTCACATGTTTCATGAGATGTTTGGCATATCAGTCTCGAAGTCGATGAAGAAACTCAAAGCGCGCAGTTTATCCTAAACTGGGGCAGAAGTTTATTTTATTTTTTAAAAGAAAAGGGAGAAAGTCAATTCCTTTTGTGTTCATCTCGAGAGAAATGTCTCAATATCCCCTATGTTTTCATATCATAAAAAATTTGAAAGATAATTCCTCAATTTTCTCTAAACTGGGGATACAGTTTTTTATTATTTTAAAAGAAATGATTCCAAGGGTTATAACATTTTACCAAGTCGTTTCATGAGATGCTTGGATACCGCTTTTCATGCCCAAAAAAAAAAAAATTTCCAGTTTGTCTAAACTTGGGCAGAAGTTTGTTTTATTTTAAAAGCGGTAATTTCAAAGATGGTAATGTTCATCCAATCGTTTTAGGAAATGTTTCTCAGCCTTTATGCTGAACACTTTTCTTCCTAGCCTAATCAAATCCCATGCTACGATCTAAATAAAGACCCTTCTGACCGATCATTGAGAATGTCAAGCTGAATGGGGTATCAAAGGACAAGTTTCGCACTGTAAGTCTTATTCTTATGAGTCGACAATCGCTTTTAGGAGATGGGAGCACCAAGGTCATTAAAGGAGAAATTCTCCGAGGAATCAAGATAAAGGTCGAAATTGAAGAAAGAAAGGAAAGACGGGGTCGAGAAGAAAGGAAAGATGGGAGGTCGATGGGGAAGAGTATGAATGAGAGATAGAAAAAAAAAAAGAAAAAAAAGAAACAAAATGAAGCCTTGTCGGTGAAAACCTGAAAGGCGCTGCAAGACAACGGTGAGGTAAAAGAACAAAGAGAGAGACTAGTCAATGAAAACCCCGAGGGGCACTACTGGTCGAATGAGGGTTGTTATAGTTGTCGAATTCAGTTTAAGAAGATTGTCAAATCAGCAGCAAGGTCAAGGATAGGCCGTGTGAACTAATCAAGAGTTGATTCCAATTGCATGTCATGTTTTAATAAGGTCATTGTTTCACCACTAAATAAGTTTCTTTGATCTCCAGGGGCATCTTTTGTCCGATGTCTCCTCTTTGAAATTCTTTACTTTGTTTTCATTTATTTCTTTCTCATTATTTTTCGGGCATTCAGAAAGGTTTGCAAAAACTTGTCTACAAGTTTCAGTTGTACTAGGAAAAGTCGGGAATTGGAGCCTAACACCGAGATTGTACCATGAAGATCACCAGGGAATGGTTTTATATTTCTACAAAGGTGTGATCAAAGACCGATATGAGAATTTGGATTGGGACAACTACATCAAGTCAGTTGTTCGTCGAGAACAAACTTGAAGAGTATAAAAAGAAATAAAGAAAGAAAATTGAGGACCATCTGAACTGGGAGCATCAGTTTTCAACTTTCAATAAAAGACCACATTGGGATAATGGGTTGCGAATTTCAGTTTTCTGTCAAGAGAACCATTGGGATAATGGTTTAAATTATTCAACTTTCAAGATAAGACCCCATTGAGATAATGTGTTTGAGTTTTTTGCTTTCAGAACAAGATCCATCAGAGTGATGATTTTATTTCCAACTAGAGCAAGACCCATCAGAGTGATGTTTTAATTTTTTCAAGGAGCAAAATCCATTGGCATAATGGGTTAAAGTTTTCATCTTTCAGAACCAGATCCATCAGAGTGATGATTTTCAATTTTCAACAAAAGCAAGACCCATCGAGGTGATGGTTTTCAATTCAGTAAAAAAAAAGACTCATCAGAGTGATAGTTTTTAAATTCCAGAGCAAGACCCATCGAGATTGTGGTTCTAATTTCCTGCAGAAGCAAGACCCATCAGAGTGATGGTTTAGCAAGACCCATCAGCGTGATGGTTTTCAACTTCCAGTAACAGTAAGACCCATCAGAGTGATGGTTTTTAAATTCCAGCAAGAGCAAGACCCATCGAGATGGTGGTTCTAATTTCCAATAAAAGCAAGACCCATCAGAGTGATGGTTTTCAATTTCCAGTAAAAGCAAAACCCATCAGAGTGATGGTTTTTAAATTCCAACAAGAGCAAGACCTATCGAGATGGTGGTTCTAATTTCCAGTAGAAGCAAAACCCATCAGAGTGATGGTTTTTAATTTCCAGTCAGAGCAAGACCTATCAGAATGATGGTTTTCAATTTCCAGTAAAAGCAAGACCCATCAGAGTGATGGTTTTCAATTCAACAAGAACAAGACCCATCAGAGAGATGGTTTTAATTTTCAGCAAAAGCAAGACCCATTAGAGTGATGGTTTTCAATTCAGTAAGAACAAGATCCATCAGAGAGGTGGTTTTAATTTTCAGCAAAAGCAAGACCCATCAGAGTGATGGTTTTCAATTCAACAAGAACAAGACCCACCAAAGTGGTGGTTCCAGTTTTATCTTTCAAGTCAAAGCCCACCAAAGCAGCAATTTCAACTTTCAAGTCAAAGCCCGCCAAAGCGCCAATTTCAACTATCAAGTCAGAACCCGTCAAAGCGGCAATTTCAACATTTAAGTCAGAGCCCGTCAAAGTGGCAATTTCAATATTCAAGTCAAAGCCCGCCCAAGCGACAATTTCAAGTTTGAAGACCCACTTGGGTAGTGGGAGTTTTGGACCAGTTCATCAACTTGGGAAGCCTGAAGAGTTAGCTTAGAAATTGTAATTTTACTTTTCAAATGTTGTATTTTCATTTTCCTTTGTAAAGCAATGACCACCAGCCAGCAACCAGTGACCAGCAGCAACAGTTCTAGAATGTCAGAAGTGTCTCGAGTCGGTTTATGTAAGTCGAGTCATCGAGTCAGTCCCAGTTAGTCCTGAAAGTGTCAAGAGTTAGTCTTTGAGTGTCTAGAATCTAGCGTAAATTCTCGTGAGTCTAGAAGAGTTTAGTGTCTGTTTGAATGCGTTAGTCCCAGCTACTGCACGTGAGGAACTACACTGACCTGATTCCTTAGTCTGAGGATATGTAGGAAGCCTTGTAGTCATGGTACGGTCACAATTTTGCATGCTCTTGGCTAGAGCCAAAAAGCCAAAATTAGTTGTTGATTACTTCTTTGTCCGAAAACTCTTTGTGTTCTCGAACAAAGAGGGACATCTGTAATCACCTAATTTTGGCACAGAATTCCAAAATTACTCAAAATATCATGTCAATTTCTTTAGGATTTTCACCTATTTTTCTTAGGTTTTATCTTTTACGTTTAGGAGGAAATATCGAGAAAATTACAAAAAATAGAACTATTTGTACACATGTTTAGTGTACATTCTTATGTACTAATTAATATGTTTTCGTATAATATTTTTGTGTGTTTTAGATGTTAATTATTATGTATTATTTAGTTAAGTTTTTGTTAATTCAAATGGGTGTTTGATTTGGTTAATTAAAATACTATTGGGCCATCCGAAATTGAGGAATAAAAGAAAGAAAGTGAGCCAATTTGTTTCTACCCCTCAAGCCCACACCTAAGTCTTGAAGCCCATGCCTATCTCTACTTTCAGTCCTAGCCATTAGATTGTAATTGATCTAATGGCTCTCATCACTCTTCCATTCCCCTTATAAACCTTCAAAAATCCACAATTCCCCTCATTCCATCCCTTAGTCTCAATGATTAGGGGAAACTATGTCCAAATTTCCCTCCCTACTGGAAAAACCAATTGCCGCCTGCCCCACCATGGCTCTGCCGTCCGGCCGCCGCCGGACCACCGCCTCCGGTGGCCGGAAAAATACTAAAATACACCATTTGAAAGATGTTGACCCCCTCATTCCATTTCCACAATTATTTTCCCCAAATTCTTAGCCGTTTTTCATAGATCGGAGGAGAAAGTTTCGGCCATGGCCTAGCTCCGGTGGTTTTCATGTGTTTCGGGCAACCTTTAGCTTTTTCCTCTTCCTCTCACCCTCCTCTTTCATCTCCCGTACCCCATTTACCCAAGATCCCTGTCCTCTTTATTTGTTTTCCCTTTCTCCGTGTTTTTTTCGTTTCCTTTGTTATGTACTCTCTTATTATTTTTTTCTGTTATGTATTGTTGTTTGTGGGGGCTGTTATGATGTTGATATGGTGCTTTGAGGGACTGCTATAATGGTGAGATGATGCTGAGGATGATGGTCCAACATTGATAGTAGCGGCGTAGCAGTGTTGACATTTTGGACAGTGGCGAATCGTGGTGGTGCTGTACGGGGCGGTTTACAATGGTGAATGAGCAAGGTTAAGCAGGGCATCTCATTTGGAACTGCAGCGACACCATATGGCTTGGAGTTGTTGCCGCGATGGTGCTTGTTTCCTGAAACCGTGGCCGAGACTCGGCACAAAGTTTAAGTAATAAAGGAAAACTTTTGAAACTTATTGTGGAAAATAAGATAAAGCACTGCCTCCCTATCAAGCACCACCAACTACTTATCAAGCACCACTCCCTGTACATCCTACTTACTTAAACGCAAACTTACCTAACACTAATATTACAAATCCGCGGCCTTACAATCCCATGTTCACTGCTGAAACCAAATAACTCACTTCGCCAGTCAAAGACCATGAAACTATGAATGGGCTGAGGATGAAGCTAATGATGATGGGACAAAAGAGAAAGTCCACAAGCTGGAGGAAGCTTTTAAAAAGTTCGAGTTGGGAAAAACCACTAAAGGTTTAGCCTACGAAGAGTTGTGCATCTATCCAAATTTGAAATTGCCTGACGGATACAAGATACCAAAGTTCGACTTGTTTAATGGCACTGGCGACCCTATTGCACATCTGAGAACATATTGTGACAAGTTGATTGGAGCAGGGGAAGATTAGAAAATACGATTAAAGTTTTTCAGTCGAAGCTTGACTGGAGAGGCTTTAAGTTGGTTTTCTAAGTAGAAACCAGGCACATTGCTCCGTTTGGAAGATATGGCAGCAGACTTTGTAGAAAGATTTGGGTATAACACTGAGATAGTACGACATTGTTTCTACTTGGAAAAGTTGAAAAAGAAACCCACAGAGACGTTTAGAGAATATGCTACTAGGTGGAGAGCATAAGCTGCCAAAGTACAACCCGCTATGGATAAAAAAGAAATAGTGAACATACTCATCCGCATTCAAGAAGACGTCTATTATGACAAGCTGCAGCATATGAAAAATCAAAAGTTTGCTGATGTAGTATTGATGGGAGATGACGTAGAAGAAGGACTGAAAAATGGAAAGATTATCAGCCTAGCTGCACTACAAGCTACTAACAAAGCTCTCCAGTCTGGAAATGTGAGTCCCTCCAAAAAGAAGAAAGACGAAGTCTCTTTCGTTGCAACCATTCAAGACCCTGCTTTCAACCACTATTACCAACCACCGCTGCCATTTTATCCCTACCCTCGCATGCTACCTGAATATACCGTTTACAACACTCAGCCAACTCGGCCTATATTCCACACCCCAGAACCAAGCCGTTCGCACAACAAAACCCTCAATCCAACTATCAAAATACACCACCATACCTTCCTAGGCCTCACCCTGATGTAAACCAGAGATCCACTGTACTCCACTAGCTGAATCCCGCATCCAATTGTTCGAGAGATTGAAAGCTGCCGGGCTTATTGTCCCGATACCTCAAAAGATGCCAGACAACCCTTCACTTTACTTTGATTATAGTAAAAGGGCATGAGACAGAGAAATGTTTTGCACTGAGAGATAAGACACAGGATGTAATCGATGAAAAGGTTATTCATCTGAAGGCACCAAATGTGTGCAATAACCCACTGCCTAATCATGGAGAAGAGAAAGTGAATATGAGCGAATTTGGTAGAGAATGCAGTCTGGAAGGTACGATTATGCAAGCAAAGAAGGCAGAAACAGTGTTTGATGTAATGGTTTACTACGAAGACACAATTGGCATGGAAAAATATGTTGCAAAGAATATGGAAGGTTATCATCCACTACAACAGTCTATTCCAACTCTAAGGCAGACAAGCGTCTTTTCAGGTTACATGACAACTCTCGAGGGAGGAGAACCAGTAGAAAATGAACATGAAGCAAAAGATGAGCCGATCGGTTTGAAAGATCTATTCATGGAGAAATGTGAAGCAGTTCCAAAAAAGCACGCTAAGGCCCTGAACGTTCAGAAAGCTGAATTGGAGTTGTGCCAAAAACCTGAACCTGCAAGACATCCCGAGCATGCCGAGAACCTTAGTAGAGTTGGGGCATTAGTTGTTTTTTTTTTAATAAAACACGACTCTGAGTCGTTAGCTTTTGTTTTCTTTATTTTCCAACTTTGTTGCATCATTGTTTACTTTTGAAGACTATTTCTCAAGTCCAATAATAAAAGTGTTTCCAATTTTTATTTTAAGTATGCATCATTCACTTTCTGCAAAATTATTTTAATTCCATTAAATCTGCGAATCCGATGAGAGAGCAGTTCAAAACGACGAGTACAAGACAGGCTATGATGATTCGACAAAGGACATTTAAGAAACTTCATGGTTGATTGCAGAAATCTTATAGCAGACAATTGAGGCAAGAGCATCAAGAAGATATTGAGGAAGATGACTTACAATTCGAGGCAAAACAATAGAAATACATATCAGAAGCAGAATTAGACAATCCCAAATGGATCAAAAGTCGACTCAAGCAAGTGACACTTATTGAAAACAAAGTATGAATGCAATAAGAAATAGGATGACAAAGGCAGTTAGCAAATGACAGTTGGCCCTGAAGTGGAATTCTCCAAATTGAGATAAAGCAAGATCCTTGTGTCATGTGCACAATATTGATAAGAGAAACATTAATATCGACAAAGATGTATCGAGAAGTACAACCAAAATTCTTTTACTCATATGCAATCAAGAGATACTACAAATCGAAATCGACATCAGCAACATTCATATTATGGAATTTGAACTACGTAGCGACGTGATTCCCAAGAGAGGCAGCCTACTTAAGGAACGGTCACATCATGATAAAATCTTATTAGACGTTGGGGCAGAATTTTGAGGAACCTCAAAAATTCAAGGAAAACACAAGCAACACACTAGGGTAGAAATTTTGAGGTTCCCTCAAAAATTCAAAATGGATGATCTTTGTGCAACAAATGGGTACATAAGAGATTATGTCCAAACCACACATTGCAGTCTATGATTCAATAGAACATATTTGCATTATTTTTTAAATATTATTTTTCTCAAAACGCATGCATATCCCATTTCCTTATCCCTTTTTGCTCACAGCTCAACCAAGGTTCGATGCTCGAAAAGGACGAAATTACAATGAGACAATTATTCAAAATACAGCAGCAGAGTACAGAATAACAAATGCGCAAATCAACCACCCCCCAAAACTCACGAATTTTCTTTAAATGCAGGTTTACACAGGTACCGAATATACCTAACAACTCTTGCAAAACAAAATTTATCAGATTATTAGAGCATATGATCCGCATTTGTGGATACAACACATAGGGTCCGCGTTTGTAGACATGACATGAATTGAAGAAGTATAGAATCCGCGTCGGTGGATATATAAGGTCCGCGTTTGTGGACATGACATGAATTGAAGAAGCATAGAATCCACGTCGGTGGATATATAGGGTCCGCTTTGTGGACATGACATCAATAATAGAATTATAGAATCTGCCTTTGTGAATATATAAGGTCTGCATTTATGGACAATTCAGCAATTGAAGGTATAGAGTCCACGTCTGTGGACAGGACAACAATGATAGAAGAGTAGGGTCCGCGTTTGTGGGCATTGTTCAACAATTTGAAGTAGAGTAGGGTCCGTATTTGTGGGCATAATTTAGCAATTTGATTCAGAGTAGGGTCTGCATTTGTGGGCTTAGTTAAGCAATTTGAAGTATAGTAGGGTCCGCGTTTGTGGACGTAGTTCAGCAATTCAAAGCAGTAAGGTCACATTTGTGGATAGACTAACTATTGATCAAGCATAGAATCCACGATTGTGGATGATAGGGTCCGCGTTTGTGGGCAATTCAAATATTGAAGGAACTTAAGATCCACGCTGTTGCTCCCAACGCACACGCAAGTATACGTGGTCGACAAGTAATAAAGTGATAAGTAGAGTATCGTTCCCACGAGGACTATTCAGACTGGACTCCTAACAAACAATTTCTTAAGAACTATTTAGGGATCTTTTTCAATGATGGTTGTGAAAGTTACTAACTAAAGGAAATAATTAAAAGCAGGTAATTGAAGTCAATAATCGTTATCAATAATGGAGAAACGGTCCAGGGTCAGAGTTACGAACAATCCAGTTGAGTTATCCAGTTGATTCTACTTCTTGATTTCCTAGATTGCTAACTAACAGGTTAATTGTACCCGTGAAAACCTTTCGATTCTTCACGGTCTATGCAGGCTACTCCAATCCCTATATGTCTATGGGTTGAATCACGTGCACGCATTAGCGAATTATGTGATTAGTTAAGCTAGGCGAGCAAGTATATGTCTATCCTACTCACAATTGGTTCCCCGATGCCCGGGTTCACAATCTAGCTCTACTCTTTCTTATTGCGTTCATAAATTCCCTCTTTCGAGTTCAATCTAAAAACCATAGATAGTGTTCAATTATCAGGCCTCAATAATCAAACAATTATGATCAAGAAAGAATAAACAATCCATATTGGTAAATCAATATATAGAAATCAACTTTCAAACATCAACCTTCATATATTTACTCTAACCCTAGAACGAACAAACTATAGAATTAAAGAGAAGAATAAGAGAAAAAGAGAAAGAACTTGGTTAGAAGACATCTAGGGCTCCTCCCCTCTTCTCCAAAACTTGCTCCAAAGTCTGAACTCCTCTCAAAAACTAAGTGAAATAGTATTTATAAGGTTTACAAAATCCTGGTAATAAGTTAGACCTAAGCCTAGACGAAATAGGAAGTAAAAACCCGCTCCAGAGGCGCTATAACGGGCGCCCTGCGCCCACGATTGCGCTGAAACAACCAGTGAACGTTGAACTTTGGGCGCCTTTAGAGCGCCCCAAGTGGGAAAACGCGCCAGGCACTGGGCGCTATAAGTGGCACGCCACGTGCCCCAAAGCGCCAGGCAAAATTCAGCTCTTCCTTGCTCCGCAACTCGCCTCGTGTCGTGCCCTCGTGTGCTCAATCCAACCCTCAATCAATTTCCAATCATTCCTTGCTCAATCACGCTCTTAAAAGCTCCAAATGCACTGCGTAACAACCTACACACGCACGACATCAAATTAGTGCAAAACCACATTCATAAACTATAAAATGGGCGAATAACAAGCTCAAACATGCGGAAATATTAAGAAAACGTTGGCATAAAATGCCAAACATCACACGCCTATGGATACAAGTCAACATTGAAGCATCATAGGGTCCGCGTTTGTGGATTTAGTATTGAAAAGCATATGATTCGCGTCTATGGATATAGAAACGAAAGGTCCATTTTTGGACAAGCAAGACGATGATGAAAAGAATAGGGTCCGAGTTTGTGGGCATAACATTAAAAATACATATGATCTGTGTCATTGGACGGAAAGTATGGAGTCCACGTTTGTGGATGAGATATCAATGAAACAAGCATAAAGTTTGTGTTTGTGCGCATAGTATTGAAGAGGCATATGATTCTCATCTATGGATGATAATAATGAAAAGCTTACTGTCTGTATTATACGAACAAGACATCATTGAGAAAGTAATTCAGATACTTCAATATGAAAAGATAACTGTAGCCCGCTTTAGTGGAGATACACACAGTGGAAAGCAAGACAATCGAAATTAAGGTTTTGATACCTCTGAGACGATGAAACAATACCTCCCAGTGAGGAAATATCTTTGAATACAAGCACCGCTACAACTCACATGACAGACAAACATGTATTTTTCAACATGACGGTCGACGTGACATATCCATCACGAGGTTCATAAGAGAGGCGACAAAGAGAGATGCGTAGACATTATTGAGGAGAGATCGCGTCCTTCCCATTTTTACCATAAGTTTCTATTCCTATTGCTAACATCGTGCCCAAAACCTTTACTCGTGTGTCATAAACCCTTTCACACAAGCTATATGTCATTCCGTTTGTCGTGATAAAATTAGCTACTCTGTCAACTATCTTTGTCCGAATATTATTTCATCATCCCCGGGCAAAGAGGGGCAACTGTTGACACTCAATTTTGTCCCTCCATTTTTTTTGCAATTTGGCTATATTTAATTAAAAGGTATAATAGTAATTTTTCAATAACATTTGTATTAGATAGCATATTACGTGCGTGACACCTATTATTAATCCTCTATTTATATAATGCTTATTTAATTATGACTATGACTATACTACATATTTGCATCATTTAGGATATTTTTAAAACACATTTACCTAACTATTTGCGCTAACTTATACTATTATTTGGAAGTTATTTATATTCATCCGAGCTAAGTTATATTTTCCATGATTATTGACTCATTTTTTTGTGTAGTTATAGCAATTTTTTCAATTAAATATTAACCATTTAAAGTACCATGAATCGACCAAAGTTGAAACCAACTCAACAACACATCTCTCATATTCAAGATATTTTTCATCCTAAGACAAAATCTTTAGGTTGAACCTCATTTGAATTTCAAATAAAGTTTGTTCAAATATGGCAAATTTGTTCTTCTTTTTCAGAAAAATCCCAACATTTTCTTTAAGATCCCTTTATCCCCTTTCCCATAAATATGATTTTCATTCCCATAGCAATTCTCCTTTCAGTAAATTTCCTTCACGACATTCCATTGAAGCTAACAATTCATGGGATCTTTTCTTTTATTTATTTTTCCTTTTGGGATATTTACCAATTGAGCATTGTCTATTCATCTTATTCCTTTTAATCCTATCTTCCTTGTTTGCTTTGATTCATTGTTACTACACTGCATGCACCAACGTCTCTCAATCTTTATGTCCATAATTTATTCATGCTTTCTATTAATCAATTAAACACCCGTTAGTTTTTCTCTCCCATCATTATAGGATTTTACAAAGTTTCTTTCCTTTACAAATTTATGCAAGATTCCCATGAATCGTACAGTTAATTTTTCCTACCATTCTTAACATCCCAATCCTTCTTTATAAATTCAACATATTTTTCATGCCATAGACACACAATTTCTCCCTTCTTCTCCCTTATCAAGATATCTTGATCTCATTTTTCATATCTCTCTCTCTCTCGGAAAATACACTCTGATCTCCACTCTACATATTCTCACTCTAGTCTACGCTTTCTCAATCTCTCTCTTTGTGCTTGTGGATTTGAGAAAAGAAGTTTTTCTCTTGAAACAAACCTTATGTTCAAACATCTTCTGGATTGGTTTGTTCATGTGGTATTCATAAAAGGTTCTTTACTTTAATTTTATGTCCTGTATTGCTTTTTCCCTACTTCGCTAACATTTTCAGATTTAGCACTTGGACGTTGGCATGGCAATGTGTTTTACATGCTGCCCGTTTTAAGAAATAAAGTTTCTAACCTTGATCACTCATGCTATCATAAGTCATAGTTATTTATTTACCTATATGATAATCTTAATAGTATAGTTTGACTATTCGTTGTTTAGATATTTGAAATACTGTGATATTTTTTTTCTCTTTTGGTGCTACATGCTAACATTATAAACGCAACAAAAAAAGGGTACATGGGCCATCTCTCACCCTTCTCTCTAATTATATGTGCTAAGAAGTTGATATCGAAAGACGGGTGTAAAATAGGTTGTTTGTGTAAATTGAGAATACTGAAGTAGTTAACAGGTCTGTTGAATTGTTAAATTCATGGTTTTGTGTCTAAATGCCTGCAATATTATTATTTTATCTTGAAGCGGTCAAAATTGAAACTGACATTGAAAACTAAATTATTTCACAAATTTTGAATTTTGGAAAACTTTAACAGTAGACGTGAATCGACTTGCAATCTTGTTTCATCTTGCTTGGTTTTATTTTATCTTGGAGGCTTACTTTAAATTTAAAACCGACAACTTTGTTTGCTTGTTTGTAATTAAAAATGTCTTTAGTAAATAAAAAAAATTTCACTTAGTGCCCTCAATAAGCCATGGTCTTACCTAATTGCCCCCACTTACAAATGTTTTAAGTAAATGCCCTCCACATCATACCCCCTATGGTGAAAGGACTATTTTGCCCCCAACTTGTGTTAATTCACGCTGAAGATTTCCTTCTCTCTTTCCCCATTCCTGGCCTCCTTCTTTCTTCTTTGTGTGGCCCCCAACTTGTTTAATTCACCTTGAAAGATTTCCTTCTCTCTTCCCCCATTCCTGGCCTCCTTCTTTCTTCTTTGTGTGCTAGAAATTTGGAATTTTTTTCTTGTGTTTGCTTGATTCCAGTGATTTGAAGGTTTTTATTGCCTATGGCTATTAGATATTCATGTTTTGCATAGAGCTTAAAATTTGGGATGATCGTTGAATTAAGTTTGAGCTTCGCTTGTTTTTGGTTGATTACGGTGATTTGAAGGTTTTTACTGGTTAAAGCTATTAGATTTTGTTGTTGCTTATTGTTTAGAGCTTAAAGTCTTGGCCATGGCCAAGAGTTGCATAGAATTTTTCTTCAAGTTGGTTATTGCATTAACTTTTAAAGTCTTGGCTATTGCCAATATTTACAGAGATGTTCCGTGTAAGTTGTCGCTTCCAGCAGCACTTAGAGTCTTGGCTATTGCCAAGAGTTGCAAAGACTTTGTCTGCAAGTTGTTCACTGCAGTAGAGGTAAAAGTCTTGGCAATTTCCAATACTTTTAGAGATTTTTAGTGTAAGGTCACCCTTGCACCAGAACTTAAAATCTTGGCTATTGCCAAGAGTTTCTGCAAGTTTGTCACTGCAGTATAGATAAAAGTGTTGGCAATTGCCAATAATTATAGAGACTAGTTCTACAAGTTGCCCCTCCCACTAGAGCTTAAAATGTTGGCTACTGTCAATAGTTGTAGAGACTTTTTTCTGTAGTTTGCTTTTTTCATCAGTCATGCATTCTGTAGTTGTTGCTGTGTTTTTCAGTTGTCTTTGCTTTTGGCCTGTTAACTTTGAATTATGGTAATGACATAGGAATTTTTCTGCATATTAATCATGAGTTCATGATGGCACTTCGTGATGTATGTTTCCTTGTCTTTACTTGTTGTTTTGTTATCATACTATTTTTGTAATTTTATTTGTTGAATATGCATATTTTATCTTTTGTTCCTATAGGAAGGAGATCAAAATTTTAAGTTTGAGCACAGGTTTGATTCCAAAGGTTCTTGGGGTGGTGATGTGAAGTATATGGCCTTTTCATTATTATTTCATTATTTTGTTATTATGTGTTGTCATTGTTGTTTTTTAAAATTTTGCGGGTAATGGATATTGAATCTTCCATCTCCTAATCCTGATCATGCACATTTTGATGTGGTGGATGATTTTATAAGTCAGCCAAGATCTTCTGATGAATTCCAAGGCAAAAATGTGATGTGGGCGATGAATTTTCAAATCTTCGTTTGTTATCTCCGTCGCAAGATGATATGTGTAGTAGTCCAAATGAGACTTTTAGTACTACAAAAGAGTTAGAGAAAGTTGTTGAGTAGTTTTTAATTACATGTATTTCGTATTTACCGTGTTTTTTGTGTTTATGTAAACAAGTACACTTGGATGTTTGATATTTTTGTTATTTTAAAGACTGAAGTTGCTTTGAATCGGATGAATTGGAAGTGTTGGCAATTGCAGGACTTCAAGGCATTTTAGTTGCTGTGGGGTGAACACATTTAGATGGAAAGTCTTGCCAATGGGCAAGACTTGAATTCTAGTTAATTAATTCCAACTCTAATATTATATAATTAATTTAAATTGATAAATAATTCATGGAGGGTTGTGCTGGTAATGCGTTGCCAAGACTTTTTGTCAATTTAGTTGTCAATATTATTGCCTATGACAACACATCAAGGCAAGTTAACTATTTCTAATATTAAAGTCGATAAATAAGTTTTGGTAGGAAATATCTTACCGTTTGCCAAGACTTTACGTCAAGTTAAATTGAATTGGTTATCTCTATGAGTGTAAAGTCTTGGCTATTGCCAATAGTTTAGTTTATTGATAATATTAACTTTCCAATCACATTTGATTTTTAAAAATATTTATAATCAATAAGTGTCATTTTTTTTGATGCAACACCATGCTATGGTCAGCTTCATTCACAAAGAAGCGAGATTTTCTGACATGTCAGTCCTTTTAATAACTTCTACTATGAAGCAGAATTTTCTGAAATTCTCATCATTTTTCAGTAGAAACATGCAAGTCGTAAGTTCTTGATCATTTGTTACCATCATTCCTCTGCACCTTTCTAGATTTGTGTCTAACCTTATCTTTACTTCAGTCTCAGCAGTGTTGATGCTTAGAGCATTACAAATTTCTTTTTCAAATGCCTGGTAGGTTATACCGTCTTCGACAAGTATCAACTTTATGTCATGGTTTCTGTATCTGCTGTTTGCATCTCATTCACCATTATAAACTATGCAAATGCAACGCGTTGCCATAGTACTGATCCTGCACATAATCAATACAAATAATATGCTTTAATAGAAGCACGATCATCGGTAAAAGTGTTGCCCTTTTCTGGGCTTAAGGTCTTGTAAAGAAGTCTCTCTGAGGTGCCTATTGCACCAGAGCTGCAACTCTTGGCAATAGCCAAGACTGAAGAGACTTTGTCTGCAAGCACCCCATAGTAACAGTCTTTAAGTATTGGCAATAGGCAAGAAGTCTCTCCTAGGTGCCTATTGCACCAGAGCTGCAACTCTTGGCAATAGCCAAGACTTTCAGAGATTTTATGTGCATGCCCTTCATAGCAACAATCTGAAAGTCTTGGCAATAGCCAAGAAGTTTCTCCTAGGTGCTTATTTCACCGGAGTTGCAACTCTTGGCAATAGCCAAGACTTGCAGAGACTTTGTCTGCAAGTCCCCCATAGCAACAGGTCTGAAAGTCTTGGCAATAGCCAAGAAGTCTCTGCTTTGTGCTTATTGCACCAGAGCTACAAATTTGTCTGCAAGTACCCCATTGCAACAGGTCTGTAAGTCTTGGCAATAGGGAAGAAGTGTCTACAAGGACCCCATTGCATCAGAGCTGCAAGTCTTGGCTATAGCCCCTCATTGCAATAGGGTTGAAGGTCTTGGAAATAGGCAATAACTTTGTACAAGCCTCCCATTGCACCAGAGCTTAAACTATTGTCAATAAGCCAAGACTTTTCCAGAATTGATAAATTTGTTTTTTTTTTTTGAAAGTGCATATTACAATTACTGTAATCAATCTAATGTCATGTGTTTTTTGATTATTATGAATAAAAACCATATCTCGTTTGGTTTATATAGAATTTTAACCAACGTTAAACATAATATAAATGAAATTATAACTGATAGTAAAATTCAATAGCAACTTGAAGAAATCTTACAGTGAAGCTTTGCTTGAACGGAGCAATCTCTGAAAGGAATGGGTCTTTAGGGTTACTGTGATCGCGTGAATACTGAAAAGGAAGGGGATGGACTGTGCGCGTCTTTTTATTTGTTTGTAAGGGTATTTTGGTCCGAAAAAAGTTTCATTAAACTAATGAGGGCATTTTTGCTAAACATCTGTTAGTGAGGGCAATTTGGCAAACCATGGCTTCCGGTAGTATATTTTTGCAATTCAATCTACTAAATATTGTTTGTTTGTTTGCACAATATGACCGTACTTTGTGTGACGTTTAATGTGTGTAGAAATCGGGGCATAAAATATACTTAGGGGTCTAGATACTTCAATGTAGTTGTCCCAATAGCATCCAGGACTTTAAGCGGGGCGCTAGCAAAGCTTTTTAGAACGTAAAATATTAGTATAACACTTAGATTAAATATTTAAAGAGGGTATGCGGGTTAAAGGGAATTAAGCCCCACAGATATGATGGAAATTACCCTAGCAACATATTTGATAGTGGATTCTGAAACTATCTTCTCCGACAAAATCCTGGTTATTCAAATAGAATAATAAAACCTAGGGTCTTTTATTAGTTAATTTTGCAATTCGTGGTTGTTTATGCAACATCAATTTTATTCTGGACTGTTTCTACAAACTATTTTTTTTTTTTTTTGAAAACCCCACCCCTTCCCCTCTCTCGGAACAAATAGTGGCCCTCCCACTTTTTGCTCCTACGCTGACTTGAACCCACAACCTCTTGAATGTAGGTGGAGAGTGTTTACCATCTAAGCAACCCTCACTTAAACTGCCTATTTCAATATTTTTTTATGTGGGATGAGCATTTTAGCGTCTGGTCTTGATTTGGTGAGATATTTTTTTATGGTCTTTAAAGCATAAGCACTTTTTTAACACTTTTAATAGTATTTGCACTTTTATCTCTTAAACATTTATTCTACCACCATTTCACATTCACACTTTCTCTCTCTACAGATCTACTTTCTCTCTCTATACATCAAACCCGAACCTCACCACAACCACCACCACTGACTCGCCGCATCACCACAATCGCCGCACCACCACCGTAACCACCACTGCTATTCCTCCTCTGATCCAACCGTCTATCACCAGAACTGAAGTTGCTGCTGACATAGTTTCACTTTGCCATTTTCGTCAGATCTCACATATGACTGACTCCCAATTTGATTATAAATTGACTTCATATTTTAAACTCAATCTTTACAAATCTTGAGTCGGCGAACGGTGATGGCTTTAAAACCACCGGAAAACTGAAAGGTCTGTGCTATTAAAATGAAGGAGCTATTATTAATGGCATAATTAAAGCTTTTCTTGTTAAGCCAAAAATTTGTACTATTATACATCACGAGAATACCTGTGCATTCCCAATCCCATGGAAGACATAAAGCTCAAAGTCTAAAAAACTCATTGGCTACTACATTTGTGCACTTAGTTTTCTAATTTTGTTGAGGATCCTACAATTAGATATTTGCCATTTGAGGTGCAGCGGTGTTGATCGGAATGAGAAAGGGGAGCTGCTATAGTCAGACAGTTTAGTTACAATTAATTGAAAGTGATGAAAAATTGTTATCAATTATTTATAAAATGTTTATAAGTTTTGGGTGACAATATGAATAAATGATGACGATTTTGCTTTATATAAAAAAATATACACAGTATTTAACTTGCATTATGGATAAATGATGACGAATTGGCATTATGTTATGCTTCCTTTGAATTTTTAAGATGAGCAAAATGATGATGATTTGGTCTAGTTTATTTGTAAAATAGATAAAGTATTTTGGCTTACTAATGTATAAATACAGCTGAATTGTCTTCATTTTATTTTTTTACACCTATTTTCGTGGATGAACAAAGTGAAGACAATTTGGACTCATTTGTTTGTAAAATGGATGCAATTTTTAGTTCAACATATGCATAAACACAGACAGATTGTCAATATTTCAAAATATATAAGCAGTTGAAGGTATTTTTTGCGAATGAATAAGTAAGGCCGATTTGACATCATTAATTTACAAAATGAATACGAATTTTTGCTCATTGAATGAAGAAATGATGCCGGATTGGTCTTATGTTATGCTTTTGCTTTGATTTTTTCTATAAGAGAAACGATGACGATTTGACTTTATTTATTTACAAAATAGTCGTGAAACACAGACGAATTGACTGCCTTGTATATGAGCGCAACGATGCCGATTTGGCCTTATTTATTCACAAAATGGACGTGAAACATGATTGGGTTGGTATTGTTTTATGCTGTCTAGGAAGCACTGGCGTTCTTCATAATTTTCGAGGAAATAGGTGCGGTGGCATTTTTATAATTACGAGTTCAAAAAATGGCCGGTGACATTTTTGTAATTACGGAAAGTTCTGTATTAGTAAGGGTATTTTTGTACTTTCAGCTTCATTTAATGGTAAAGTGCTTATGTTTTCAAGACCACCAAATATAGCTTAGCAAATCAAGACCAGGTGCTTTTTAGTTTATTTTTGTAATTCACCCCTATTTCAACTGTCGTATTTTGTTGGGTGAATTACAAAAATAAGCAGAAAAGCACCCGGTCTTGATTTGGTAAGCTATTTTTTGGTGATCTTGAAAACATAAGCACTTTATCATTAAATGGAGCTGAAAGTACAAAAATACCCTTACTAATAGAGAACTTCTCGTAATTACAAAAATGTCACGGATCATTTTTTGAAGCCGTAATTAAAAAAATACCACCGCACCATTTTACCTCCGAAATTATAAAAAGTGCCACTTCTTCCTACATAGCAGAAAATAGTGCCAACCTGGTTGTGTTTCACGTCAATTTTGTGAATAAATACGGGCAAATTGGCATCATTTTGCTCATATACAAGGCAGCCAATCCGTCTGTATTTCATATTTATTTTGTGAATAAATAACACCAAACCGTCATCGTTTCGCTCATATACAATCAAAGAAAAACAAAATATAAGACCAATCCGGCGTCATTTCTTCATACAATAAGCAAAAAAAATCATGCTCGTTTTGTGAAGAATTGATGCCAAATCAGCCTTACTTTATTCATTACCTTCAAGTGCTTATATATTTTGAAATAATGACAATCCGTCATCATTTATTCATAATGTGAGCTAAATATTAAGTACATTTTGCAAACAAATGAGTCCAACTCGTCTTCACTTCATTCATCAATAAAAATACATATGAAAATATAAAATGAAGACAATCCGGCCGTATTTATTCATAACTAAGCAAAACAACTATGTCTATTTTACCAGCAAATGACACCAAATTGTCATCACTTTGTCCATATACAAAAATCCACAGTAAAATAAAGCAATGCCAATACGGTATAATTTTACTTACAAGTGAGCCAAAGTACCCTATCTATTATACAAAAAAATGATGCCAATCCGTCATTACTTTGTCCAAATACAAAAATCTAAATTAAAAATAAAACAAAGCCAATTCGGTATCATTTATTTACAAAGTAGCCAAATATTACATACATTTTATAAAGAAATGAAGACAAATTGTCATCATTCTTTATAATTAAGTCTAAAACACCAAAATACATATGAATGAGTATATCATTTTTATCACTCAAATCAAATACGCCATGAGCCATATGAACTAGCCCATACATACAGTACATATGAATCAACACATGCTGAACAAATTCATTTTATTCAAACCCGAATTTACATATATGAGCATGCATACTTTTCCCCAATTTAGCTGATAATCAGGAGTAAAACTCTTAAGCAAGAAGGGGAACGTGTCATTATCCGGTTGCACATTGCTATTTAACACTCTCTGTAAATGACACTACATTCTTGGGACTATTTCCATTTGAATAGCCCTTGATCATTGTATTCCAAACGAAGACTCCTGGTTCATGCATTATGTCAAACACACAAGCATCATATTTCATATCACCCGATTAGCAAGTACAAAAAAAGGATATAATCTTTGAATAGAGCATGGGATCAGCCATAAGGCCCTTTTGGATAATTACTGAGTGAATCTGCCTAAGTTGGTTAATAGATTTTTAGTTTTTTACGAGCTTTTGTAGGGATAGATGGATTTCTGAAGCTCAAAAGACGGCGAGTTTGCAAAAAAATCACTAACAACATTTTCAAGTCGAGATTAAGGAGCTCAAAGACGACGAGTTGTTGAGAAAAGAAATCTCACATAAAACGCATCTGAAGCTGATAACAACGAGGATGAGTCACCGCTGTGAAAATCGCTCGACACCGGTCTTAGGCCCGACCCGGTTCGGGATCGGATCGATGGAGGGGATAGCAGTGGTGGTTACGCTGGTGGCGCGATGGTTGTGATGGCGCGGTGGGTTAGTGGTGGCGGTTGTGGTGGGGTTACGATTTAATGTATAGAGAGAGAAAGTGGATTCGTAGAGAGAGAAAGTGTGAATATAAAATGATGGTAGAATAATATTTAAGGGGTAAAAATGGAAATACTATTAAGAGTGTTAAAAAACTGCTTAGGCTTTAAAGACTAGTGAAAAATTATTTACCAAATCAAGACCACCTCCAAAAGTACTCACCCCACATAAAAAATGTATTTTGTTTAACTCTAAACTTTGCATAGTTGTCCCACAATCTTAGACTTGTTTATATTTTGTTTCTTTTAGTTATACTTGTATACTTAAACCCAATTGTAAAAATCGGCCAAGAACCACACTTAGTGGAACTTAGGAGGTGCCTAACCCCATCCTTCTATGTTATTTCGAATACTTACCTGAATCTCAAATTAGTAGACCAACCCGGAGTTATCTTTTGAATAGTTAGAGATGCTTTTAGGTGACCTAATACGCCTAGGAAATTTATTAGATGGCGACTCCAAAACCAACTCCAAACGAGTTACCCAAGTCGAAAACCACTTTCGGTGCGTCCTCCGAGGAAAAAAGTGGGTTGCGACATGTTGCCTATGCAAGAGCGAGTCAAAATCAAGCGATGCCTCTTAGGGAGTATTTACGATAAAGGGAGGGCAGGCTACGAGTATTATTATAAAGATTATATAGGGATATTTGTTTCTGAAAATTATTCATTATACTTAGCGTATGTCATTTTTACTAAGCCACTATTATAGAGGTCAAAAGGGCAAACCATTGCCTATGGTGTCATAGTTCTATAATTCTTCTCAATCTAAGGCTCAATTTTGAACACAAATGCTTGATAGTTGCAAAGAAAATTCTCGGAATACATAAGATTTTTTAATAGTGAATGAAAAAAAATGGTAAAATAGGATGAAAATGTTTAGTGTGAAAATCTTCAAGTGTGAGAACTTTTCATATGTGAGTGATTTGTCCCTTTGAATGAATTCTTAGACAAAACTTAACATAAGACCAATCCTGCGTCATTTTTTCATATAATAAGCAAAAAATCATGTTCGTTTTGTGAAGAAATGATGACAAATCGGCCTTACTTTATTCATTCGCAAAAAATGTCTTCCAGTGCTTATATATTTCGAAATCACGACAATATGGGTGTGCTTATGCATATAATTGTGTCTGTGTTTGTTAAAAAATGATGCCAGATCAGCCTCGCTTCATATATCCACAAAAAAGACCTTCAAATGCTTCTTTATTTAGAAATAATGACAACCCGTCTGTATTTATGAATATATTGAACCAAAATTGCGTCTGTTTTGCAAACAAACGTCATCACGTTGCCAAAATACAAAAATCCAAAGTAAAAATAAAACAAGGCTAATCCGGCATCATTTCTTTATAGTGCGAGCCATATAATATTTACACTTTATAAATAATTAAAGCCGTCATTACTTTCAATACAACTTTGAATACAAATTATATCACTTTCAATACAAATCGTCATCACCTTCAATACAATTTTGAATAAAAATTGTCAATCACTTTCAATACAAATAGTCATCACTTTTTTAATGACTCTTAATCATCCTCCACCATTTCCATCACAGAATATTTACACGATTCAAAAAGAGGAAAAAAAAGGAGAAATATCATTAAAACATATCTACCTGCTATTGATTATCTCTCAAAGATCATTAATATCTATCTGCCATGGACTATCTCTCAAACTCTCGCTGTTGACGGCAGAGTAACGGTGGGGTAACTTTTAATTCTAGTCAACAAAATTCAACAATTATGCCTACAACATACTTTGGGTCTTGGGCCCAACTTTTGATTCAATCAGACAATAAGAGTGTAGTGGCAGCGCAATCATCATCACAGAATATTTACATTTCAACACCATCGATGTTCATCCCTCTGGCCCTGCTGGCAGTATGCTCTTCCTCGTCACCGACATTCTTCAACTCGGTTGTGGTGGTGGGTCAGTGAGCTCAGAAGAAGTTTTTAGAGCTGCTCTTGACATCCGGGACCTAAAAGCCCTATGTTGTGATGGATTCAATACTTACTTTTTTATGAAAGCTTGGCCCATTGTGGGGGATGATATTGCCCAAGCTGTACAACACTTCTTCTCCACAGGGTAGATGTATGCTCTCATAAACTGCACCACTGTCACATTGATCCCAAAAGCGAAGAATCCATCTAGAGTTTCACAGTTTAGGCCAATATCATGTTATACTACATTGTATAAAAAAATCTCAAAGGTAATTACAAAGAGGATGCAAAAGGTAATGGATGACTTGGTAGATGCTAATCAATCAGTATTTGTCCCGGGCAGAATTATAACTGACAATATCATTATAAGCCATGAGTTAGTGCAGAGATACAACATGAAAGGAGTCTCTCACACGTTCATGCTTAAAATTGATATGAAGAATGCCTATGATTCTGTTGAATGGTCTTACTTGGAGCAAGTTCTCCAATGCCTTAGCTTCCCCAACAGATTTATTTAGTGGGTGATGCAGTGTATTAGAACTGTAACATACTCCATCATTGTTAATAGGAAGCTAATAAAACCATTCCAAGCTAGGAAAGGGTTGAGAAGGGGATCCAATGTCCCCATTTCTATTTGTCCTAGCAATGGAATACCTCACCAGAGTCCTTAAGCAATTAGGAAGGAATCCAGATTTCAACTTCTAGCTAGGTTTGAGAAGCTTCATATTATTCAGCTAAGTTTTGCTGATGATCTGTTGCTCTTTAGCAGAGGTGACAACAACTCAGTTAAGTTGTTGTTTGCTGGTTCCAAGAATTCTCTAAAGTCTCAGGATTATAGACTAACACTGAGAGGAGCTCACTGTATTTTGGAGGACTACACCCAAGCACTCAACATGAGATGCTCACTACTTTGGGGGTTACTAAAGTTGAGCTCCCTTTCAAATATTTGGGTGGCCCCCTTAGTACTAAAAGGCTTTCTATAGCTCAGTGTCAACCCTTTGTAGAGAAAATGGTTCACAAAATTACAACCTAGACCACTAAATTTTTGTCCTATGGAGGAAGAATTCAGCTGATCAAGTCAGTATTATTTGCGATCCAAACATACTGGTCACAAATATTTGTTCAACCAAAAAAGATCATAAAGCAAGTGGAAGCAATTTGCATGAAATTTCTCTGGACAGGCCAGGTTACTACATCAAAAAGAGCTCCGCTGGCATGGGAGAAAATGTATTTGCCTAGGACTACATGAGGTGTGAACTTCATAGGTATTCAGCTTTGGAACATGGCTACAATTTGAAAATTGTTATGGAGCCTTAGCAAGAAAAAATATAGGCTTTGGATTCTATGGGTACATTCATACTATGTCAAGGGTAAGCCTCTATGGGTTGTTGAACCAGACCAAGCATCAGGGATGGTTTAAAAGATCTTAAATGCAAAGGAATACCTGGGGGCACACATGATTGTGGAGAAACTACAAGGGATAGAGTGATACTCCATTAAACAAACCTATTTGAAAATGAGAGGTGACTTACCAAAAGTGCCATGGATGAGGCTGATTTGAAATAATTTTAGCCACCCAAGGATGCAATTTACTTTACTGTTGGCCATCAATCAAAGGCTGAAAACTAAGGATAGGCTGTTAAAATGGAATATACTTGCCAATGACACATGGCCACTATGTACTGAAGTGGGGGAAACCCATGATCACCTGTTCTATATATGCAGGTTTTCCAAGCAGCTCTGGTCCAGAATTCTTCAATGGCAAGAGATTAGCAGGCAGACCATGGAGTGGAAGGATGAACTGAATGGGCAATCCAATTTGCTAAGGTTAAGATAGCTAGAGCAGAGGTATATAGGATGACTCTGACTAAATGAGTATACCAGATATGGAAAATAAGAAATTACAGAGTTTTTCAGCAGCAAGCCCTCGATCCATCCCCTATTGTGCGACTCATCATCCCGGAGGTGCACCAATGAGGTCATAAAAAGCCTCACATGTCAAGAAAACTTGTTGAATTATATTTCTATGCTTAGATAATAGTTAGTAGGATGAAAGAAGGTAGATGACAAGATGGAAATGCACAGGCCGGGGATACAGTTTGTTTTGGCTCTTTTTATTTTTCTTGAGTTGTACAATGCTAATTTGGTGAATAAAATATTTACTTATAAAAAAAAATATTGCCAAATATATAAGAGAAACGATGACGATTTGACTTTATTTATTAAAAAAATAGTCGTGAAATACAGACGAATTGACTACCTTGTATATGAGTAAAACGATGGCGATTTGCCCTTATTTATTCACAAAATGAACGTGAAACACGACCGGCTTGGTACTGTTTTCTGCTGTGTAGGAAGGAGTGGCGTTTTTTGTAATTTCGGAGGTAAAAAGGTACGGTGGTATTTTTATAATTACGGCTTCAAAATATGGTCGGTGGTTTTGGGAGTACATAAGTTAAGTGCTTTATAACTTGTGTACAAAAGTTGAGGTCATTCCGAGCTTCGTAGGGTCCGTTTGGACCTAAAACATCGGCTGGTGCATTTTTTCTGTGCCAAATTCTCAACACATAACATTATATGTTATATTATCTGTGACACGTGCGGTAGGGTCAAAGTTAAAACCTGTAATTTTAAATTACTAAATATTTAAGTGAAATAGGGGTATATTAAAATTTTATAAGAATTTCAATAAGGGTTTGATCTAGTTCCGAGTACGAGAAACGGTGGTGGAGCAGATTTTTCATTTCAGAATCGTAGAGTTCAGGTACTGGTTCGTAATTGAGTGCAGAGCATGATGAATTTATTGTTTCATCTAAACCATGACTTGAGATTTAATGGTAAAATAGTTTCTATGAAAGCAATGATGAGATTATGATTGGTCCCAATGCAAAGTGTGAAGTTCCAAAGTTTGAATAGCTAATTGCTCTTTATTTTGGTGCTGTGAGCTGCTATTCCCTTGTGTTAATTAGAGAATTGAGGTTAAACTTTATCAGTAGTTGGAACAGCGAATTTTATTAGCTCTTTGATATTGAATTTTTATATTTTGGCTTTTCATTATCCATTGTTCATCCTATTAACTAGCAGAATCTGGAGAGTAGCTTTTAGAAATTTTGTACTTATTAAGATGCTACTAAAAGAAGTTTTAGTTATGATAGTATCAAGTTCTAAGCTAATTATAGTTCTATACTCGTGCGTTGTGAAGTTAACCGGGGAATGTAATTTGTTCAGGGAGTTGGGAACAAATTCTAGAATCGGGAATTTGATTCAATATATTAAATTAGTAATGTATTCCGTTCTTTTACTTAGAGCAAGAGTATTTAGAGGAGATTTGATAGTAAAAATGGTTGTTCAGTAGTGGGTTGCTTCTTCGGATAGTGGTAAGTGGTTTATTCCAATTTTTTGATGGCCTTCGGTCTTGTGAGACTTCTACCCATGTGTTCTTACGTGTGTAGCTGCTATTAGGCATACTTACTACGACATATCTTATTTATTTCTTGGTTATGATACTTATTGGATTGTGTTGTTTTAGAGGTACTATCTAGTTAAGTACTAAAGTATTCGATTAAGTTATGAGTCCTTATAGGATCATAGAGCTTGTTTACTACGCCAGGGCTTGGATAACATTGCATTTCATGATTGAGCTTGGTAACATATTGGGAGCGGAGCAGGAGTATTCCGCTCAGATTGTATATTATACTGCCGGATTTGATGAGTGTCCCGAACCGGGACATGATAATATTGAGTTATATAGTTAACGGTGTTGATGAGAGTTCCGTACCGGTGATGGTTATCAGTTATTTGGGTACATGTGACCCCATTGCATCATAATGCATTCATCCCATTTCATTTTACTAGTTGTTGAGTATTATGTGATTGTTGCTCTGTGTTTGGTGTATGTGATATGTGTTTCTCTCTTCCCCTTGGCTAGCTTATCTATTTCTTTCGAGATAGCTAGCCACCCTCCATTTACTGAGTCCTTTCGACTCACACTTTTTATTGTTTCTTATTTATTTATTTCACTTCGGCAGGTTTCGCTCTAGGACCGAGTTCGTATCACAATTGAGGAGCAAAGACGAGATCAGCTGTCAGGGTGAACCAGCTCTTATCCAGGATGGCCACCACTTGTAGTCTATTTTGATAGTTTAGTTTTGCTCTCTTCGGGAGGTGTATATATTTCTTTGTAATCCTAGATGTCTGGTCTGGATAGCCCTAAACCTAGTGTATTGGGTAGAGTGTTGTGGTTCCTTCTATAGAGCTATTATATAAGTGTATTTATGTTTGTTTTGTATTTTGCTTCTTAAGTTAAGCTAGTTTTATGTCTATTTTGCTAATTTAGTTAAGGAAGGTTCGTCCGACGGGTTTATGGGAGGATGTCGGGTGCCCGCATGGCCTAGCCAAAAATCCGGATCGTGTCAATTTAATAATAAAGTGCTTATGTTTTCAAGACCAAGCCACCAAAAAATTGCTTATGTTTTCAAGACCGGGTGTATTTATGCTCCTTTTTGTAATTCAACTATAAAAAAAAGGAAAATTTATATGCGTAGCCATTTTATAGCCAAAAATTCGCGCGCACACTTAAGCTCCATTAGCGTTGGAAAAACACCCCAGACTAGTCCCATAACAAAATACTGGGGTTTTGAACAAAACTTGTTCAAAGCTCAAGTATTTTGTTATGGGACTGAAGAAGTCCCATAACAAAATAATCCTATAACGAAATAATGGGACCTTGAACTAACATGTTCTCCCATAACAAAATAATGGGATTTAGTCTTATAACAAAATAATGAGATTTATCTCCTAACAAAGGTCCCATCAAAGGGATAAATCCCATTATTTTGTTATGTGACTTTATATATAAAGCTTCAGTCCCATAACAAAATGCTGGGGCTTTGAACAAGTTATTGTTCAAAGCCCCAGCATTTTGTTATGGGACTGAAGCTTTATACAAAGTCTCATAACAAAATAATGGAGCTTTGAACAAAACTTGTTCAAAGCCCCAGTATTTTATACTGGGATTAGTTTAATGAAGCTTCCCAGTATAAATGTTGGGGCTATGAACAAAACTTGTTCATAGCCCCAGTATTTATACTGGGACTTTTCCGGAGGTGGCTATTTCTCAGCGAATTTATTTTTGACGACTACAAATCAATTAGCGCGTGTCAAACAGGCCCATACGCGAAATTTTTACTTAAAAAAAAGAAGAGTAATTGTGTACGGAGGCCGGTGGTGAAGATGCACTATTGGAAACCTCAAGCCCCAGCTAGAAAGCATATCTAACTCTTCTAAATGAACACGTAGTCGATGTCATAATTGAACAAAAATAAGGCAAGACTTCAATATACAGACGTATATTAAAGTGGCTTTAAACACTAAAGTTAAATAAACATAGTCCTATCAGCCTTATAAGAGTATTCCTGGCCTTCATGGACTGAACTAAGCAATTAACAGCGTAATATGAGAATCCATATCCTTTATGCAGTATGTTTAAACTCGTTGCTTGTTTGATAACTTCTAGTACAAAAATAGGGGTACATAAATAATCAATTTCTTTAAAATGTTGATGCAATCAATTTCTTGTAAATGGTGCACCCTTAAATGCTTAGCAATTTATAATTGCAACACCATGTTGATGATTTGATTGTATTTAACTACTTTCATGAGATAAGATCTCTTGCGTATTATTACAGAATGGAAGAAACAAAGCGAAAACAAAAATTAACTACTATAAGTTCTAATTCAATGGAGATTTATTACTCACTAAACATGACAAAACCTGATAATTTGTTTACAGTGGATGAAGCAAGACTTGAATACCATGTTTAGGCCAGAGGCCCATACCAACACTAGGAAAGTGACGATAATTTGGAGAAACAGTGAACCTATAACGTTGTAGGATCATGCATAATGCTATCTTCACCTCCATATGGGCAAAATTAAAGCCAACACATTTTCGAATACCAAAGCCAAATGATAGGAAGGCCATCAATTGGTCCCTTGTTGCTTTAGCAACCCCTTCAGCGAATCTCTGTGGTTTGAAAAGATGAGTGTCTCCTCCCCATATTTCACTGCTATGATGAACTGCTAAAGAGGGAATATATACTTCCATCCCTGCTGGAAGTCTCAGTTCTCCCAATCTCATTTTTCTTGTCACCTTTCTCTCAAGATTGAATGCTGGCGGATAAAGTCTTAGAGTCTCATTTAGTATCATCCCCACCTACAAGCAACAAACTTATGGGTTAGAACTTCAGGGGTAATTAGGAGAGGAAATAGGGTTGGCCAATGCTTTCTTGGCAATGTATCATAAGTGCCAACGTCGATCCATCTAATTGGTAGGTGTATTTGGGCTATATAGCTCACCCATAAGAAGTTAATTCCAAAAATTGAATGAAAGAAATGATTTTGACTGGGATAGATTGGTTATATAATACATTGTACGTTTAGGTTGTTTTACCCATGTTGACCCAAGTAAACTTTAGACGTGTTAAATCATCATTCATTTATCGACTTATAACCAAGTCAAATTCAGATCAACTTTAAGTGTAACATTCATTTGGGTGCACTTAATAATTATTCTAAGAAGATACTGGGTCCTTACCGTCTTTAGGTTTGAAACGTTTTCTATATTTGGATTTTCTTGGCCAAGAATTTCAAGAACTTCCTTTCTTGCTGTGTCTTGCCAATCCGAATAGACCGCTAGAAGGAGAATACTCCAGCTTAGCGCACTTCTCACCGTTTCATGTCCAGCAAAATAGAATGTCTTGCATTCTTCTATGATTTCATCCAACGATATTCTTTTTGACTGATCAGCATTATGGCGACTCTCCATGAGTGATCCAAGAAAATCACCTCCAAAGTTGTTTGATCGTCCCGCCTTAAATCTATTTTCTCTTTGCTTTATGATTCCCATGAGCGAGTTAGAGAAAGCTTGCAGGATTTTTTCTGCTTCTAACTCATCTGATGACTTGAAATGTTTACTGTAGAGATGCAAGAGCAACAAGTTAATTTGATACAAATGAAAGTTGAAGTAAATCAAAGTTGTCTTTAACAATACATACTCCACGTAAATCTTAAAACATATTAAAACTAATTCGTCCAACATATGGTAAATTTGTTTTCCGGCTGAGTAATCGCTTCCAAAAACAGATTTTGAGATGATCTCTAAGCTCAAAAGCTTGAATTCTCCAAACACTTCAATCTCTTTGCCTTCATATGCTTTCCATGTTCCCAACATTGCTTCGACACTTGCAACCATTGCTGGAATCTTGTCCTGATTCAAAAGGTAATGTTTATTAAATGGTATATTACTCTGTTTTAAAAAACTCGTCCGGGGACTCGCCCTAGACTCGCCCCGGGGCGGGGCACTAGCAAAACGCCCTGAGACTCTCGGACGGGGCTTAGATCTGTGAGACTTACACCTCAAGCGCCCGACGATGCGCCCAGAGCACGCCCAACGCCCAACGCTCGGAACTCGCCTTATTAAACCTATGCAAAGATCGTCCAATTCCCTAATTAAGATTGTTCATCCACAATTTTCTTTAAAAATGAAGTTATATTCATCTATAGAAATTCAAAAATTGAGTATAACTCAATTAACGAGACATAATATTACATGTATTATAATTAAGAATATCATAAGGATGAATATCATCTGTATACTTAATCTAAAAAAGCATAACCGCTATTTATAGCATCACCACTTGTTGTTGGTCTTCATGTTTTATTTCAGTCACTCAAAATTGTTAGACTTCAATTATTTTACAATTTAGTAGAAATTTTATATTTATCAATGAAGAATTAATGTTTTAAATTATAATAGTAATAAATTTTTATTGTTTATTCACTTTCTATTGTAATAAAATTTTATTTTTAATTGTTTAAAAGTTAAGGCCTTATGGTTTATTTGTATCTCATAAAAACTGTAACATTATTCAATTTCTTACCATTCTTAAAAAGGTTAGATCTTTTGTTTCTATAATTTTTTTTCTTATTTTTAATTTTTTTGTATTTTTGATATTTTTTTGGCTCATTATGCTATTTTATTAATTTAAAATTAATTAAAAAATAAGATCCATGGGACTTACGCCCCACATCTCGGGACTTACGTCTCGCCTCATTATAGATAAAACGTCTCGCCTTGCGCCCCCGCCTTTTAAAACATTGGTATATTATTGTTTCTTGAATCTTGATAAAACACTACATATGATTTAATAATAAAGTTCACCTTCAAGCATTGACCATGGAAAGTATGGTTAGCCACTTTCCGAAGTTTTGACCATTTTTCACCTTCTTGAAAAACAATTCCTCCCCCAAGGAATTTCTTTAGGACACCTTTACGTGGAACCTTATAAAATGAACCTTCCTTGTCGCTAAGAATTTCCTTGATCAAGTTAATATCAGTTACAACGAGTTGTGGTTGAGTATCAATCCAACGAAGAAAATTCTTTCCTGATACACACAATTAAATAGCATTTGATTAGAATTAATAGAAGAAAATAAAAGGGAAAATGAATAATATTACCATATAAGTGGATCCATGAGTAGATTTCAGGGAACAGTCTAGGGAATATATCATGCGATATCTCCATGGGAGAAGTGGTTGATTTAACTTCCATGTCTAGAACACCTTTGGCATAGTTCCAAGTAGGAAACTTGTAAGGTGGACCTCTGATTCCCTGTGAATTCATCAAGTATTGTAGGGTAACTGGATACCACCATGATTTGTATAAGAACCTAGCAAGAGCCAGTAGTAAGCCAATTGGAAGAACTAAAAGAATTGCTATCATCATGGCTAGACCTCTATGCCTTTTTTTCTCAATAAGCAATATATATGGAAAAAGCTGTTCTTATAAAATTTGTGGCTTCCTGGAAGCTGGTAAACTGTCATTTAATAATGTCAAGTTGGAAGTTACGGTGGGGGTCCGGATTTTGTCCAGTGATTTTTGTGCAATATTGCTCAATGCTGTGTTGAATTGTTGCCACGTGAATTAAATGGCAATAAATTTCTTGTCAAAGAAATTAGTTAAAAAGTAACGATAGTGAAGTCCACGTTTTTCCATTCTTAGGCTGTAGCATTCTTTAATCCAAGTGGGTCCCTCCATGTGGTCTCCTGAACCACTACACGTTTGCTCAGAACTTACATCAACTCTAATTTTTTCATTTTCTTTTTGTGTGAATCTTTGTAAATATCAATGCACAAATAATACACTATCGGGTCGTTTGGTTGAGATAGAGTTTACGCGGGTATTAACAATGTACGTATTAGTAATGCGGGTATAAGTAATGTGGGTATTAGTAATGTGAGTATTAATAATACGGGTATTAGTAATGCGGGTATTAATAATATATGTATTAGCTATGCATATACTATAACGTAGGGATTATTTCTTGAATCACTAATATATTACAAATTAATATACAATGTTATAATTTAAAATATCTAGTTACTCCTTAAATATAATTTAAAAATATCCTTATTATTATGAGGGGTATTTTTGTCATTTTAAATTTTAATACCTGCATTGCTAATACCCACATTACTTATTCCACCTTCTACCCCGCATAAAATAATACATAGATTCCTGCATAATTAATGCGGGTATTAGTTATGCGGAAATGCAAAATAACATACCAAACGTGGTATAAAACTTATACAGTATTTGAGATTAAAGGGAAATGCATACCAAACATGGTATTAAATAGTGCATGTTTTAATGCAAATTTGGTGCAACCAAACAACCCCTACATGACATAAAATGTCTGGGATTCATATATATTTGCGCCAAAATCATTAAACAGAAGGATTAAAGATGGTCCAAAAAACAGGTTCTTTATAAAATGTCTGGGATTCTCGGATTTTTTCTACTATATGGAAACGCCTTAAAGAAGGTGAAGCAGACAGCACTTCGTTGTCATGCCTGCTTGGCAACTAAGGGTTCTTTCTTTCATTGTGCTACAATTTTGCTAAGCTAAGCTGTTGTAGTGCGTTATGCTTTACGCTGTAGAGGGTGTACGTTTGGCCTAAATGTCGAAGCTGTGCCTCTTCTTAAAGTGTTGCCATTGGGATCTTCACTCAGTAGCAAACTTTAGCCCTTAATTCTTCAGTTTATTACGTTACTTATCCCATGGTCTTTTGTAAATAGTGAGGGCTTTTAAAATATCTTAAAAAGATCATGATGTCACTAACAACTTTTCAACCGTCTGGCAACACCTGTTGCCCTACCTGAAATGTTTTTCCAAACTTATCCCTAAATTTTTTTGATGGACCCAAAGCTATTAAATAACCATATTAACATTATTTACACATCGAACATATCAATGACACCAAAATTTAGAAGCTTTAACTTATGATAATGAAAATTTAGTGGCAGGAAACAAGTTTTATTGTTAGTCGTAGTAGAGATAAGCAAAATGCCTCAACTATTTTTTAAAATGTCTTGTAAAAAAAAAAATTAAACATTAAGTCTGTAAAAATCATAGTTGAAATAATATAACATAGAATATCATATTACTATATCAAAAGAACCTAAGTAAGCGCAGATATATTTTTGGATCTACTGACTCATAAACACCTACCTTTTATATATGTCCTAATTAATGTGACTGTAGACACCGAAAATTTGTTAAATAATCCATAAAAAGATTAGACTAGGGTTTCTATAAGATTAGCCCATTAGGGTTATTTGGAGGCTACTCCACCCAAACCCGAGCTAACTCCTATAAAAGGGGTTCATATTCTGGTGAAGAGTCTCTCAAAAAAGCTCCATAGATCGGCTCAAATCCCATAAATTCACGATAGCCACAAATATTCAAGACACCAAATATATCTTTTTAGATTTATTGCAAACGGTGACATCGTTTGACTGAATATAAAATTTAAGAAAACAAAAAAGACTTATAAAATTTGTAAATAAGGAACAAGCTATAATAATTTATATGTCTATAAATGGCATCATCAACCTTAATATAGAAAGTTTAAAATTAAATATTTTTTCTAAACAAGAAAGTATGATACTTTTTTGTGACAGGCAACACAATTGGAGTAATACTCCATCCGCCTCATACTTTTTTGTGACAGGCAACACAATTGGAGTAATACTCCATCCATCTCAAATGAGTTATCGTGGTTACCAAAATAATATATTCCTCAAAATATATGTCATTTTAGAGGTTCAAGTAGAATTATTTGTTATTTGTTCAGTTTACCGTTATTAATTTTTTAAATAAGAAATATCGTGAATATGTATTGTGGAAAGACTAATATAGTGAAGATTAAAGATATAATCAAAGATAGAAAAGTTAAACCATCGGGACTGAATTGAAGTTCATAAAACATAACTTTTTTTGGGTTTGAAAATGAATTTAGGACTTCTTAAGCAAAATGATTAGAGGAACAATATTTATAGCCTTGAAATTTCAGTAGAATCTGAACTCACATTCTCATAGCATTATGCATAGAATACTTCATGTCATGAACAATGTCTGCATTAGAAAGTATCACAAGAGTAGGCACATGAACAAAAAAGTACTACGTATACACAAACAAACAAAGAGAGTATGTTCCATGCCACGCAGGTAAGCTCCCATTTTAATGTACACATTACATTAACTACGTAGGTTCCATTTAAAGACTCGCATTACTTTCTGAGTTAGAGCAGATACTATAATGCTTGGTGTCGCTTCAAACGCACACACAAGTATACGCGGTCGATCAAGTAATAAAGTGATAATAAAAGTATCGTTTCCACGAAGACTATTAATTAACTACTGACGAGACAAACTTTTATTCAAATATTGTTCCAAAGAGTTCGGAGCAATTTCGAATATTTTAATTAAAACTAATTAACAAAAAGTAAATGAAGTAAAGTTGAATGCAAGACAATTTCAAGAGTTTTAGATATCAGTGAGAGGAAATATTCAAGGATATTCATCAGTCCAGTTGCACTCTTCCACTAATTGAATTGACTCTATTTATCTGGATTGCTAATCACAAGGTTGATTATACTCACTGCTAATTGAATTGACTCTATTTATCTGGATTGCTAATCACAGGGTTGATTATACTCACATGACTCTTTCGATACCCTGCTCGCCTATTCAAGTTAACCTAACGCCTATATGTATATGGAATTAGAGTTAACAAAAATGCATGTGCTTCTCCTGTATAGTGACTAAGCATGACTATTAGGTATATTTATATCTTAACTGCGAAACCATTTCCCCATGCTCAGGTTCAGGAACACGCTATATTTAATTCTATTACAACCTAAGGTTCCCACTTTCGAGTTCAATCTTAAGTTCGTAGATAGTACTGAACAACTGGCCAGGAAATCAAGTAATTCAGAGCAGAATTAAATAAACAACCCAATACGATAAACTTAATGGATTTCAATCAATTTCAGAGCACAATTTTCATGGTTAGCCCATAATCCTAGAATAATAGAGTTTAGCTACTCATAGACAAGATAGCTTTCTCACAAAATAATCCAAAAGTCATGAAACAATAAAGAGGAAACAAGATTTACAACTCAATTGATGAATCTTTAGTTCTCTAGCCTCTACTATGGTTCTTGTCTCGAAAAGTACGTAAGAAACTCTAAAAATATGTTTACAAGAGTTTAAATACGGAGTACAATAGGTGGGGCCCGCTATTAGCCTTTACAAGCTGCTCTGGGACTGCTTTTTGGCGAATACAGCCGAGCATGCCTCGCGCTTATGGTTGTATGCGCTGCTTGTCTTTGATTTCTTCAACTTTTCACTCTTCCCAGGCCATACAGCCGAGCATGCCAAGCATGCATGGTTGTATGCACTTCTTCTTCCTTGTTCTTGTCACTTCAAGCTCATATTCTCTTCATTTTGTTCCTAAAACATTCAAACACCTCAAATTAGCATTTTACCTCAAATACATCATTGTTGGGCACATATACCATGAAAACAAAACAAAAGCCATAAGAAATTGACGCCGAAACATAAGATATATGTCCAACATCACTTGCAGTATCTGATTACCATTATTGGAAATCATGAGAATTAATTGAAAAATAACATTCAATAAAGTTTTTACAAAAATACAAGAAGTAATATAAATTGAAGTATCATACTAAAGAGATTTTAATTACATAAAATTTCACCCGGTTAGTGATTATTTTGATACAGTAGAAATTACTTGGAGGCACTTTTCATGTAAATTTACCATCTTTGAACAGTGAACACGTCGACTTTGATCTCACATTGACAAAATGATAGACCAAGCTTTGTCCGAAATATGGTATACAAGTGTATTTATTTAACTCATAGAAAGATCGTAATTTTATACTTATAATACTTCAACCAAAGAAATAATAGAAGTTAATCTCAGTTTCAATAGGAAATGTACATATTAAGTGCGGACAGTAGACCTTAGATAAGCTTCTTCTTGATGGAATTGAGAATTACAATAGTTATATAACACAAAATATATAAATCAAAGAATTCACACAATTATATACATTTGTTTATACGTTGGCCCGTTAGCACGGGCCAACAACATCTAGTCATATATATATACGCTCAATGCTGTGTTGAATTGTTGCCACGTGTCGTGTTGAACATTAAATGCTTGAGATGTTTTTTCCATTATATAATTAAATGGCAATACATTTCTTGTCAAAGAAATTAGTTAAAAAGTAACGATAGTGACGTCCGCCGTTTGTCCATTCTTAGGCTGTAGCATTCTTTAGTCCTAGTGGGTCCCTCTATTTGGTCTCCTAAACCACTACACGTTTGCTCAGAACTTACATCAACTCTAATTTTTTCGTTTTTTTTTTGTGTGAATCTTTGTAAATATCAATGCACAAATAATACACTATCGGGTCATTTGGTTGAGATAGAGTTTATGCGGGTATTAACAATGTACGTATTAGTAATGCGGGTATTAGTAATGTGGGTATTAGTAATGTGAGTATTAATAATGCGGGTATTAGTAATGCGGGTATTAATAATATATGTATTAGCTATGCATATACTATAACGTAGGGATTATTTCTTGAATCACTAATATATTACAAATTAATATACAATGTTATAATTTAAAATATCTAGTTACTCCTTAAATATAATTTAAAAATATCCTTATTATTATGAGGGGTATTTTTGTCATTTTAAATTTTAATACCTGCATTGCTAATACCCACATTACTTATTCCACCTTCTACCCCGCATAAAATAATACATAGATTCCTGCATAATTAATGCGGGTATTAGTTATGCGGAAATGCAAAATAACATACCAAACGTGGTATAAAACTTATGCAGTATTTGAGTTAAAGGGAAATGCATACCAAACATGGTATTAAATAGTGCATGTTTTAATGCAAATTTGGTGCAACCAAACAACCCCTACATGACATAAAATGTCTGGGATTCATATATATTTGCGCCAAAATCATTAAACAGAAGGATTAAAGATGGTCCAAAAAACAGGTTCTTTATAAAATGTCTGGGATTCTGGGATTTTTTCTACTATATGGAAACGCCTTAAAGAAGGTGAAGCAGACAGCACTTCGTTGTCATGCCTGCTTGGCAACTAAGGGTTCTTTCTTTCATTGTGCTACAATTTTGCTAAGCTAAGCTGTTGTAGTGCGTTATGCTTTACGCTGTAGAGGGTGTACGTTTGGCCTAAATGTCGAAGCTGTGCCTCTTCTTAAAGTGTTGCCATTGGGATCTTCACTCAGTAGCAAACTTTAGCCCTTGATTCTTCAGTTTATTACGTTACTTATCCCATGGTCTTTTGTAAATAGTGAGGGCTTTTAAAATATCTTAAAAAGATCATGATGTCACTAACAACTTTTCAACCGTCTGGCAACACCTGTTGCCCTACCTGAAATGTTTTTCCAAACTTATCCCTAAATTTTTTTGATGGACCCAAAGCTATTAAATAACCATATTAACATTATTTACACATCGAACATATCAATGACACCAAAATTTAGAAGCTTTAACTTATGATAATGAAAATTTAGTGGCAGGAAACAAGTTTTATTGTTAGTCGTAGTAGAGATAAGCAAAATGCCTCAACTATTTTTTAAAATGTCTTGTAAAAAAAAAAATTAAACATTAAGTCTGTAAAAATCATAGTTGAAATAATATAACATAGAATATCATATTACTATATCAAAAGAACCTAAGTAAGCGCAGATATATTTTTGGATCTACTGACTCATAAACACCTACCTTTTATATATGTCCTAATTAATGTGACTGTAGACACCGAAAATTTGTTAAATAATCCATAAAAAGATTAGACTAGGGTTTCTATAAGATTAGCCCATTAGGGTTATTTGGAGGCTACTCCACCCAAACCCGAGCTAACTCCTATAAAAGGGGTTCATATTCTGGTGAAGAGTCTCTCAAAAAAGCTCCATAGATCGGCTCAAATCCCATAAATTCACGATAGCCACAAATATTCAAGACACCAAATATATCTTTTTAGATTTATTGCAAACGGTGACATCGTTTGACTGAATATAAAATTTAAGAAAACAAAAAAGACTTATAAAATTTGTAAATAAGGAACAAGCTATAATAATTTATATGTCTATAAATGGCATCATCAACCTTAATATAGAAAGTTTAAAATTAAATATTTTTTCTAAACAAGAAAGTATGATACTTTTTTGTGACAGGCAACACAATTGGAGTAATACTCCATCCGCCTCATACTTTTTTGTGACAGGCAACACAATTGGAGTAATACTCCATCCATCTCAAATGAGTTATCGTGGTTACCAAAATAATATATTCCTCAAAATATATGTCATTTTAGAGGTTCAAGTAGAATTATTTGTTATTTGTTCAGTTTACCGTTATTAATTTTTTAAATAAGAAATATCGTGAATATGTATTGTGGAAAGACTAATATAGTGAAGATTAAAGATATAATCAAAGATAGAAAAGTTAAACCATCGGGACTGAATTGAAGTTCATAAAACATAACTTTTTTTGGGTTTGAAAATGAATTTAGGACTTCTTAAGCAAAATGATTAGAGGAACAATATTATAGCCTTAATTCAGTAGAATCTGAACTCACATTCTCATAGCATTATGCATAGAATACTTCATGTCATGAACAATGTCTGCATTAGAAAGTATCACAAGAGTAGGCACATGAACAAAAAAGTACTACGTATACACAAACAAACAAAGAGAGTATGTTCCATGCCACGCAGGTAAGCTCCCATTTTAATGTACACATTACATTAACTACGTAGGTTCCATTTAAAGACTCGCATTACTTTCTGAGTTAGAGCAGATACTATAATGCTTGGTGTCGCTTCAAACGCACACACAAGTATACGCGGTCGATCAAGTAATAAAGTGATAATAAAAGTATCGTTTCCACGAAGACTATTAATTAACTACTGACGAGACAAACTTTTATTCAAATATTGTTCCAAAGAGTTCGGAGCAATTTCGAATATTTTAATTAAAACTAATTAACAAAAAGTAAATGAAGTAAAGTTGAATGCAAGACAATTTCAAGAGTTTTAGATATCAGTGAGAGGAAATATTCAAGGATATTCATCAGTCCAGTTGCACTCTTCCACTAATTGAATTGACTCTATTTATCTGGATTGCTAATCACAAGGTTGATTATACTCACTGCTAATTGAATTGACTCTATTTATCTGGATTGCTAATCACAGGGT